>JAUTBV010046885.1:0-10310 GCA_032361325.1 Lepetodrilus fucensis
ACCCAAAATTACGAATTCACTCTTGACACCGTAAGGAAATTATCATTGAACCGTAACGTAAAATACTAAAAACAAGATGTTGCCAATAAATTAATTTCCACCTATAATGAAAAACATTTTTAAATTGATAACATTCCTCAAAATAGTACGGTCATGGCTAGCGTCATCAGTGTTTTCAAGGTCTTCAGATGAATGTGGTGGTTAGACGCAGGTATAACACTATACATGGTATATTTCTGCAACGTGCACGATTCTACGGCTGATTAAATAAATTAATTTCCATCCATAATGAAAAACATTAAATAGAAAACATTCCTCCAAATACTAAGGTCAATGCTAGCGTCATCCGTGTTTTCAAGCTCTTCAGATGAATGTGGCGGGTAGACGCAGGTATAACACTATGAACGGTATATTGCTGCAACATGCACGGTTCTGCCGCTGATTAAATACATTAATGTCCACCCATAACGAAAAACATTAAATAAAATCCATTCCTCCAAATACTAAGGTCAATGCTAGCGTCATCCGTGTTTTCAAGCTCTTCTGATGAATGTGTTATAGGTAGACGCGAGAATAACACTATCATTAATGTATTGCTGTAACGTACACTATGCTGCTATACTGATTGTAAAAAAAACCATAACGTTCAATGCTTATATCCGTAACAATGTAAATACTTGAAGGAAAGAAATCCAATACGTTGCTACTACAGCCTAGACTACCACTACCAGCAGTAGGACCGTGAGCTAGGCTGTCTGTTCCCGTGGTTTCTTTAAGTATGTGTTTCCACTGAGATTTCCGGAATCGGTGAGAACGAACAGGTATTTACATCTATGTAGTATATATCCGTATATGCTAATAAGCCTGTGGATGTCCTGGCCCCGAGATTACGAAACTTTTCTGAGTACGTTTTTGTGGTTAGGTCACGTGCTATGGTAAAAAACATAACGTTTTATGAAAACAATTCTGAGTTGAGTATGGAATCATACTCAGAAATGGTTCGTAATCTCGGGGCATAGTCTAACAAAGAGCTTGTAACACGGGGACTGATAGCTCGGATATCCTTGGCACTGGTTCTATTATGCTTGCATTCATCACTTGATGACTGTATGGAATTTGAGATTGTCGTTTGTCATTGAGATGGTGCATATTTATTATAGAGAAGTAAAGTAATTGAATGGATTACTGATTGGAAATGTTCAAGCATATCCGGTATTATTAGTTATAACATACACACACTGTACTGGCAGAAAGCGATATACTGAATGTGAAAAGTCAATTTCTTTCAACGCATCTTTTTCGTAGAATATTTTTTTCTGTTTGCTAGAGAAATTCGGTATGGTCATTTGATAGTACTTTTGGATTTAAGAGAATAATATTCAACAACCGTTATTGTTATATTTAAAGAAATAAAAAGCATCTTCAATCACTGAAGTCACAATTAACCTTTAGAAAACAAGATGTCAAACAGAAACAAAATTCACTGCGGTCTTATAAATGAGCTGTGTATATATTATACATGTGAAAGCTAAGCAAGTTGACATTGCAGTTAGACCTCGTGTCTCATGCCTATAATAGTACAGCAGACTGTCAGAGCAAGAGATCAACTCTCAAGTCGGGCTGTCAGCGTTTAGTAGGTTGTAAGAAGATCTGGACCGTCTGAGGGCGTCATTACATAAACACACGTGGAGCAAGTACCGGAAGTGCACACAGAGGAACAAACTACGGGGTCTTTGGGAGGACACAAGCGGTGACCTTGACCCCGTCACACGAATACATCTTGGGTTACGTTCTTCCTACTTTAAAAAATACGCCTACGTATTGGTTAAATTGTTTTTATTTATTGTGTAGACAGCTTGATATGAAGTCCTTTCCAAAAGTCCTTTCCAAAAGTAGTAAATGTGGCGTTCCTTTAAAAACATCCAGATATTTGGAACCTACGACCAGCTTACACTAACATTTATTTGTTGCTTTCAGGGCCGTGACCCCGTTTCCAACTCAACAATGCAGAGTCAAGAATCTGGTCTATTTTCTGTACATTCTAAACAATATCACACCTTTGCAATCCACAGCTTTTCCCCTCCCCATACCCATTCCTTCCAGATCTGCCTTAGACAACAATAGAAGCTGTCTGTCATGCTGTGCAGCTGTTCTAAGGTCATCACCTGCAATTCTTTCTGATGATCTCCAAGGCCAACTCACCGTGGCGGTGCTCTTACTAAGTACATCAACTGTTGGTGGTGGAAAGCCTTGCTCGTGTGATGATAGCAAAGAGGAAGGACTGTTTAGTGTCTGTGGCATATCTGGGTCAACGTACAACTAGCACATTACGCGTTAATGAGGATCAGGTGTCGTAAATAAATCTCCAATATAGGTTATGCCAACACTTCCTCCACGGAGGAATAAAATACATGGAATCATGCAGAGAAGTCAATGGCATGGAAAGAACATCAAAATCTGCTGTTAATCTAACTTTCCATAAACAATCTGCTGATGATTTACTATGACACATACAATTACATAATAATTCGTAAATACGGCATTATGTTTAGCTCGTTCCCTGCTGGAGCAACTGGAGATGCCCTAAAGAGTTGTGTCTGTGCCTAATCCAGCAGGGAGAGGGTTAAAGTAGTTTAGTAGGCCTATTCAGAGCGATGTGCCAAGCAAGCCTTGGTCACATTAATTAAATGCAGGGCCTTGTTAGTAGGCTACATGTAATCCAGTTCAATACATCATATATTCCCTATACATTTAATTCAAAATAGTGTTGATCATTTCATAGCATACATATTTCAACCGGATGTCACCAATACTGGGAGACAAGATCCTTGTTCAGGTCGCGGGATGTGTGATTTGATCATAATGTGGTCAAATGTTTGTCTCTATCTGTCTGTGTACCTGGGTATCGTTTCTCGAAGCTCTTAATATCTACCACGAGACCATAAGGACTCTCGTATAGCCATCTCTAATATACTATAACATATGGATCGTGCACTTCCAAGAGCGCTATGGTCTCATAGTTGATATGAGAGCTTCGGGAAACGATACCTTGGTTGACAGTATCCCTAATGTCATCAAGACCTCCACGGTTCTACAGAGAATTTGGTTATCTAAAAATACCAGCAATTCGTTTTTCTGAAGGCTTTCATAAACACTCTTCATACCACGTGTCAGTATTGGCAGCAATCACTGCATCATATAGCAACCTGTGAAGTTTTTCTCTTTGTTGTTGTCGTTGTTGTTTTGAAGACTCTAAATAGGAAAGAAAGAATAAACTGTTTTGACATTCGCACTGCGGTGTTTACACATATCGCACACTTCACTCGTTATGCGATCAGAATAACACCCCGAGCAAGTTATCTCAAACAATAGACCTGTTACGTCTATTTATTGTCAACTCGACACCTTGCCCCACGTAAACAACTTCCTACATCCGTGGAGCGCCGTCATTGTTTTGCCTACAATAACTGGACAAACTTTCAATGAGGATGTTAGCAACTTTACATGCGATTCGAAGGACAACATGATGGTTTAGCAAAATGTTTTTAGCATAACTTTCAAACAACGCTTAAAAGAACGAAGTAATGTTATATTATAAACTATAACATTGTAGGCTACTTCACCATCAGATTTAGTTTATAATAGGGGGCTAATGGTAAACTTCGTTTTCCAAAATACTTGCCATGCTTTCGGTCGTTAAACTTTAACGTAATATACAGCAATCCTTGTAAGCATCTGGCCATTTAAAAAAAAAGTTTTCAAATTAAGTTTACATTGACGAAGTAAATGTTTATAAATACCATGTGTGAAGACTACGGTTAGACGTGATCCTATGAGCACTCTTCAGATTGTAACTGTTGCCTGCACATGCAGATAGGAATCAACCTGAGGGTGTCTATCTGGTAAACTGTCTAAAGATTGCCACATCATAGGTTACAACTGTTTCAGGGCAAGTGCGTGAACGTTAGGTTAAGTGAGCGTGTCCTACTACGTATCTGCCGATTATCTACCTTTGACAAACGTTTTACATGCCGGTAGGTAGCGCCACTTCCACGGCACCGACTTTACCAATATATGCACAGTTTATCCTTGATATACTGGACTCTTTAGATCCATGTGCTTTAGAGTTTACGTTTAAATTGTTATATTGAATTTTGTTATATTGAATAATTTTAAACCCGAACTTGTTACCATTGTTTTCCCTTTCACTATGTGTTGCCAATATAATGGTGGAACATGGTTCTGAACGGATTACGTCGGAAATGGAACTCATAAACAACAGTGCAATAGCCGTAATATTCACAATAATAAATATATTTAATTACGTTAATGATTGTCCTTCGTCATGATAGCGGATCTATTTTTTACTTTTACTTTTGTCTCATTTTTAAAAAATAATGTTATTAGCTATTGACCAAGGCTAATTCGAAGAAGCTCTATGATAAATAATACTATACAGTATCGTAAAAACATTTGAGGTATTAATAGACTATTCTCAAGTCTATATAGTAGCCTGTTATGTACTAAAGCAAAATGTGTTACTATTTCAGGATGGTAACGAGCGAATGCTATGCAATTGTATGAAGTTGGCCGTGTCGTATATCTCCAACTAATCTATAGCTTTAAGTTGAATGCGTGCAGGTATTGTATTCATCCAGAAACAGAAAGGGTGGTGACATAAGATTGGCAGCCGTGACATAAACAAACTAATCAGCGAATAGTCTGGCAGTCAGTCGTGATGTCTTGAGGGAGTGTCTACAGTTAAATACGCAGTTCCTTGCGTTATGGACATTCTTGGAGATTGGATAGCCAACAGTGTTTGCAAGTACGTGAATATTCATATACTTATCAACAATTGTTGTCTTATGGTTGCACAGTACAGATCCACGTTTTAAAATACGCAAATATGCTTGCAGTTGGAATATCAACTTGCATTGTAACTACACTATAAAATAGTTCTTCTTCATATAAGTCCTTTTTTCTTTTATTTTTTTTCCCCATTCAATGATTCATGTTGTTACAAGGATATACATCTTCTTCATATACTAACATATTTATATTATCGCAGTTTATATTATCGCAAGCTGGCATCTTTATACCATAAGCCGGCTAGTCAGAGTATTGCTATTTTGACATAATATGCCGATGTGTTGGAATTGCCATATATTGTTTTTATTGAGTTGACATTTCGTACATGGTATCAAGTCATTATCTTATCACATTCTCAACAACTCAGACCACGTTACGGCGATAATCAGCATTAGTCTACATGTCATGTCTAGGACTACAAGTGTCGTGCTAGACGTGTATGACTGCATGGTGGTATGTTTGTAATGGGAGGAGAACCCATTGCATCCATGTACAGAATAGCAGACGTGATGCCTGCCGTGTTAAACTGAATTCTCCCGCGAACACTCTACCAGAGCCTAGGACATGAATCGAAATCAAACCGTCGGGTTCCTACCACCACTTCCGGTCTGCATGCTAGTGTCTGAAAGTAAAATGTTCGTGGACATGAATACATGCGACAATTTCTCACACATTTTATAAGAAGACTTTCAGAACGGGGAGCAAGTTCATCTACAAATGCGTCAATGTCTGACTGTATTTCCAACATAGGTTCATGTTGGTTTCACAAAACCAAGTCCCTCCGTCTTGACGCCAGACCGTGTGGTATTGGTGTTGGCTGTACGTATAGGAGGTACAGCTGGTAATGGGACATCTATGTTAGTAGTGCACTGGGTCGTGCTCTGCTTGATATTGCTCACTCCTTGCTTTGTCCTAATTATTGTGTCGCAAACATATTTACGTATGTCATAAAAGTCCTACAAATGCGGTTCCTATTCAACATAACCGATATCCAAGTGCCGAGGAAACCCGGTTTATGGGTGTAGCACGTACCATGTATAATATAGCATATTGATGTCAATAGGTTAGCTATAAACAACAGTAATACCATCAACAACAGCAAGCTTCTTTGTGTGTGACCAGCTCTAGTCTATATCTCTGCTGCATACTTTGAGAGCGGAATGAAATGTAGACTCTGATGGCTGACATAGCAAGGGAAATACATTGTTGGGAAGTCCAACTAGTATATGACGTTCAGGTTGGTGCTACTCTGCTATGATAACAATACCAGGCATAAAAACACTTTACATCTCCTTGTCTGACGTAGATGACTGTAGCTATGGCGCAAAAGTGGTTAGGAGGTAATAATGTTCAAACCGTAAGCTCTGAATGAAGCTGTGTACCAACCTTGATGAATGTACACACATACACGTGGTTGGAAACGGTCGGCATCTAAAGGACGACAACCCTTATAAATCTCCTGTGTTATTACGGTTAGGTCGGCCCGGTGGACCTCCGCGCCCGGGCCGTCATCTAAACCAGGGCGTGTTCACATGTACATGACTCTTTATCGCAATGTTTCATTATAAAGATCATTATATCTGTTTTGAAAACACGATAGAGTTAGACGGTGGTGCCACTATTAATTATGAATCTATTGGAGTAGACATGGGGTTGCATACATACACCTACATGCTGTGAGTATTAACATAGGGTACTTGCTGACCATCAGGCGCCACTAATCCAGCAAGCGACTTTCCAGACAGCTTGTTCTGATGAATGTGTTCCGTGTCACAGTGTATAAGCCGCGCACCTAATAGACCGTCTCAAGTCTCGTCCTCACACTTACGTCAGGCAAGAAACCAACAAGAATCAAATTTCTTAACTAACGAAAAAAAAGAAAGTGTGAAGTAATTTAGATGACAACCATTGATTTATTATGTGTTTGTGAACTACATGTGGCTAAAGCTTTTTCGTATTGTAAACAGTATGTATTCGTGTTCCAGAATGTCAGATTAACATGTTTATCACTTGGATCTGCGTCTAAGTTTGAAACTTGTATAACATACATGACATGTGTACCATTCATGCAACAACCCAAACGAGGTTTGGAAATAAACAAGCCCTGTTTCTAGGTTTGAGTTAGTTTACGCGTAAATCTAACTCTCGATAACTGACACCCAGAGCATAATAGGTACGCATGGTATGTTCTGAATGTAATGTTTCATGTAAGTATCCATACAAAAAAACTCGTTTCTGTTGATAAGTCGTTTACTCTTATTGCTTCTATGTCGTCTTCTTGTGAGATAAATCATCACTACTCTTTAGGGCAGCTATGATTGCCTCCAACAGAACTAAGGTTAAGTGACAGTATAATGTATTCCAATAGAGACATGCTGTTAAATGAAGCAATGTCTATATACAAAGTAATTACATGTCCATATGTTATAAAACGTGAGGTGCTTTCAATAGCGACAACACAGGTGTAGCATACCGATACGATCATTCCAACTTATTGGAAGTTGCTTCAAAGACAGGACTGAGTATTCATCCAGAGACTTCATTGAAGGTATATCGAGACTGAACTAATTACATTTACACGGACAACGATGATAACATATTTTTTTTCTGTTTCTTTAAGCAAGCAAAAGAATCTGTCTTTCTAAACCGAATTAGTGTTACGTAGAAATTCGCTACGCTTAAAAGTAAGTTCATAGCCTGTGAGACATAATTGCCAATGTTAATATCATATGTCTGGTTTCATTCTCACCCACAGACATATCCATGAACAGGCTAAATGCCGGTCTGTGTCTCATTGAAGTATTCATGTTCAGATTGTGTTGCCATAACTGAACAAGGATAGTCTGCTCAAGAAGGCCATCATGAACCGTTGTATGTGTGTTTGTGTGTGTGTGTGTGTGTGTGTGTGTGTGTGTGTGTGTGTGTGTGTGAGAGATACATTGTCTAAGCTGGCAGTACTAAGCTTTTCAGAGGGTGCATGGGCATACAAGGGTTAAGTATCATAGCAAGCAGTAGAATTGAAGTACACAGTATTTACTTTCATTCTCTGAGTCTATGGTTAATCTGTTCTTGAGACAATACATATGCCACTGTGAGAACGGTGTGTCCGGAAAGCTTAAATATATCCTAACTAACCGTCCGCTATCTGCACTCACATGTACCAGGCCCCCGTTTCACAGAACAGTCGTAGCGCTACGAGAGTCGGAACTCCTTAACAACTCAATGCTAACGTACATGAGTTACGACTCTCGTACGTAGCGCTACGACTGTTCGGTGAAACGGGCCTCAGGACTGCGTCTCACGAAAAGGTCGTACCGGTAGTCCGGGCGGAAACCAAAGTTTACTTCATTTCCTGCTATGATAAAAGCAGGGCGTATGTCATAATTTTCACCCAGGCTACAATTAATACGACCCTTTCGTGAAATGCTAGACTATAAATAGTCTCCGAGGATGAAAGTAAATAGTTTAAATATAAATGATATTGATTTGTATTGTATTTATATGAAATGAGTCACTGAAATTATTTAGCCTTGTTCTCCAGTAATCTAGACTTGCTTAACTGATATAGGGGGATATTTTGAATAGGAGTATTTGAGTTAGAACGTGTGACAGACTATAGTGAAATGTAGGCGGCCAGTTCAAGGTCAGCTAATCGAATATGGTTCTAGAATAGTCTTTAGACTAATCAGGACTGGTTCATTCTACTCTGGACGGCGGGTGGCAGTCAGTTCCAGGCTTAACAGGGGTGCGTTCAAAAACACAAGGGCTTGCAAGCAGCTTACCAAACTAGCCACTGTCTCAAGAGTCGTATGAACCGTACATGTGACAGGGAACCAGTTTATCTGTGTTGATTGAACGCATCCTTGTGCTGATTGAACGCATCCCTGGTGTGTGGGGCAGGGCAGACCAGACGTGGTCAGGTACATTACACACAAACAGACAATGAGGTCGACTCTTCTGATTCTAATGACGGCTTGAAGGAGACTGATTGGTCCTAATGGTTCAGCGTGAAGCTGACATAGCCAGCGATAGGGAACCACCACCACCTGGTATTCCAGTTCCCCTTGTCATCCTAGTAAACACTGCCTCTCCTCCGAGGTGCAGCCCTATGTCGACCACTGTGGCCCAAACTCTGATGTTCCCCATGACGTAGATCAGGTGATGTATAGTAAACATCAATGGCATCGTTTACGAGAACCACTAAGCATGCTGTACATATCCCCGACAACCATTGCCCTAGCAGGTGGGGACGTCTCAAAACCGACAGACTAATTAATTATGCTCATTGACCCACACTTGAGTGCACTTTAGCAAAGCATGCTGTGTCGGAGTACGGTACAAGGGCTATCTTAATCTAAACTAACGTTGTTATCGTTCCCCCTTTCCCATCCAACATGGTCTGTATCTCCACGGCCTTGTAACGCAGATCGTTTTCCTACTCAGCATATATTTCTCTTCCGGTGTAAAGAAGGAAAGTTGTGTAAGGAAGGCAGACGAGCATGCTCCGAGAGTTCCATTACTTAACACTATTATAGTCTAAGGTTTTGTTCTTCGTGTTCTTGAAGGAAATATACTTTGCTCTTGACCGGTTCAATCTCTCCACGTGCTTGTCCAACTACCCCACTTCAGCACAAACAACCCAGCCATCATGGATACCAATTAACCTGCGCGTGACGCGTGCCTCGTTCTCAGACTTCATCAGTGACGTCACAACACCGCGGCAGATGACAGACCAACCACTGGAGCCGCTCCGTAAATCATTGCACCAGTCTTCGCACTTATCGCATTTCAGTCGTCATGCGTCCTACACTGTCCCGAATAACGCGAATTCTCCTCAATAACAATTCTACCATGTTTTTTTGTGTACGAGTAATGTTTGCAGCCAAATAAGTGCTGTATACAAATCAGCATGTTAAGCGATATATCGTCCGTTAATTTCTTCTCAGACTTCCTCGTTAAGTCTGCTCACCAGTCGGATCTGGGAAAACATAAATATGTATACATTTCTTCTTCCAAGATTGATGGCATGCCCTCAATAGTGAATTACACTACCATCTGTACAGTCTGGGAACACCTCTGATTCTGTAACACTACATCTGTATAGTCTGGGAACACCTCTATATCTGTAACACTACATCTGTACAGTCTTGGAACACCTCTATAACTGTAGAACTACATATGTACAGTATGGGAACACCTATATATGTGTAACACTATGTATGTTCAGTCTGGGAACACCTCTTTAACTGTAGAACTATATCTGTACAGTCTGGTAACACCTCTATAACTGTAACACTACGTCTGTACAGTCTGGGAACACCTCTATAACTGTAACACTACGTCTGTATAGTCTGGGAACACATCTATATCTCTAACACTACATCTATACAGTCTGGGAACACCTGTATATCTCTAACACTACATCTATACAGTCTGGGAAC
>JAUTBV010046885.1:10410-20481 GCA_032361325.1 Lepetodrilus fucensis
ATATCTCTAACACTACATCTATACAGTCTGGGAACACCTGTATATCTCTAACACTACATCTATACAGTCTGGGAACACCTATATATCTCTAACACTACATCTATACAGTCTGGGAACACCTCTATATCTCTAACACTACATCTATACAGTCTGGGAACACCTCTATATCTCTAACACTACTGTGGTCATGCCTGACAGGAACTGGATATATACATCACTGGGAGCAGAGGGAACAAATGGGGACTCATCAGATTAGATGAATAAATAATGTTAATAATGTTCATGAATAATGGCTATAATTCCTTATTTCATTTTAAAGCGTAATTTGTAATATGTTTCGTGTTTGTGTTTGTATTTTCTTCTCTCATCTTTTCTCCCTCCCCTCCCTCTTTCTTCCCCTCTCTTTCTCTTTCTCTCTATCTGTGTGTAGGCCTATGTGTATGTGCGTGTGTATTGGTTTAAAAGAGCTGCGACATCACAACAAACGGTCAAGTACATATGCTTGTACCAAGACATAAATCAATGAATGAATGAATGTACTATTACAGTACACGTGTTATTCAGAGCTACAGTCACATGTTTCCGTGATCTTTTCAACATTGCTGCATGTCCACTCTGCAGATCGTCTGCTCCCACAATCCCCGAGTGGTCGCGTGCTTCCGGTTAACGTCGTTTTTCATTGAGTACTTTTCAAACTTCCTATTTTCTCTCCATTCTTCATCGTTTTGCAGGTTAGCAGACGGTGTTGTGAATTGTTACATTGTACTGGAGTAAAAATGTCTTCCTTCTCAACAGGATGCCCCATGTATCCGCCGGCTCTCACAAACAACCTAGTAAACGTGTTTATGCCATTGAGCTGAGTAAACTTTTCTAAAGTAGCGCGGTGTTTTACGTCGTCATTGTTTTCTGGTTATCGTTATAGTTTTCGCATGCATTGGCAAGTCCTAAACTCGGTTGAAGAAGTATCCATTCCACTTGCTCACAGACAGACTCATAACAGATGCGTACACTGAATTGTATGAGGACAACTTTTGGCTAAGTACCAAGAGGAGGTCACGGCGTAGACATTAGCTGAATTCTCATACGCGTGTGTATTTTGTATGATTAATTAACTCTCTACCTATTGGAGACAACTGTAGATGTCATAAAGACCAGTATGTGTGCCTAGTCCAGCAGTGCGAGGGTTAATGGCGAGACGGTCGTTCTCTCATAGCGTTCAGTATGACATCCAGACGGCGACAAATTGCAAGGTCGCTTAGATTACGCATAGAACAGATGTGTCCATGACAATCTCGGAACACATAGCAGATGGCGTCACGTGGATACTCTAAGAGCTAACCCATCCCCAAGGCCACCTGTTTTGTTTGCGAATTTCTTTTTTCAAAATGGTTTTCTTATCAGTCTATAGAATTAATTGCATTTCCGCTATTGAATCAGTAGTAATTAATTTGGCAGTTCCCGTAAACCTTGCGCTCTGGTACGACCATCTTCTGGGACGAGAGTATGTGATTCTGCCACTAACTGTCTGATAAAGTCATCAAGACTATGATCAAAGACCGTTCAGAAGTGGCACTCAATCAGGGGGGCATGTTTCGAGGTGTTTGTATATCTGAAGACTGTATGATTATTTTACCGTTCTAAGACAGGATAGATGGCGCAGCGAAGAGGTCAGGTATAGTCAGGATATTTAGAATAGGTCCACTTCAGATGCACCACGTCCAAAGGCTGTATGATGAACTATGTTATATACTAGCCTACTCCCATTTTCACGATCTTACATAGATTATGTTTGATGGCTCTGTTGTCAACGGACAGACAGAATAAATCAGGTTCTCATGAAGATTTAGTGCGGCTGTTTTCCGGGTCGAGTCGTCTCAATGCGCGTGCAGATAAGCCAATCAGAACGACAGTGCACACCGGCGGTGTCAGCGTTTAGCACGTGTATGACGTCACCGCTGCACGATACCTTACGGTGGCGTGGCAGCAAGTCACGTGATTCCCCGTGTTCCGCTGTTCTCACACAGGTGGGGGGCCGGTGATTCCACTTATCAATGGGCGTCACGTGTTACATCATCGCATGATGTCATTGCCGTGGACGTCGTGAACGGCAGACGACTGCTTCCTGGAGGTACTGCCACGCTCGGCTTGCTCTCCCAGTGCGAGGCTTCACGTACACGCCAGGCCACCAGACCACAGTTCATCCCGAAAACCGCGTACTATACGATAATCCAATTAAAGTGTAGTTGTGCGTGTAGCGATTCGTATCCTTAGATGTGAGGGTATATCAAACACTGTGGCACCTCTTTAGGAGGTCGAGGTCACCGTTACCCTCATTGATTCCGCCATGATGAAGAGCACGTAAGCGCCGTCACGTTAGCTCCACAATACCAGGTGAATGTGACGGATTACCGGGATGAGTCAGCATCTTTGTCAGGTACAAATTAGGGATCTCACAAGAACTCAGCAAGTGTTGTTAGTTTGGGTCTTTTCACAGTTAATTGGATCGATGTTTTCCTACGGCGCTATGAATGCCCGAGATTAGTTTCGCAGTAGAAAGGTATAGACCTACTACTTTAATCAGACCGTGGCAAGTGAAATCGCTCGCTTGCATGGATGTAAACTGTATGACACCAATATACATGTAGTTAGCGTTGACAATAGATAGCCATCGCCATTATTTATGGACATTTCCGTAAACATATTATATTGATGGCGTACGTGGACTTATTGAAAAGGTCGCCTGGGTACAATGTCATGTCCAGAGATTACGAAACTTTGAGCATGATTTCATGCTCAAGGTCAGATATTATATGGGGATTTGTGAACAAAACTATGAGTTGAGTATGAATTCGTACTCGGAAAAATTTCGTAATCTCGGGGCCTGGTGAGATTCCGCCCCAGATATTTTTCGCGGTATTGACGCACACGATTTGACCTAACACTGCTTTAAAACACGTTCATACCGTGTTCGATTACCATTCCACTTGGGAGTCAGAACGTGCAGACGGCCCGGGAATGCGCAGGTCAGATCCGGGGTACTGATTGTTCATCTATTTATCTAATATTTTGAGAAACATATTTTGTATTCTTCCTAGGAAGGGAGTATCTGTGTGATTACGAGGGAGGGACCGCACAGGTTGGAGTCAGAGGATGTTGTGGAGGAAGGTGGCGTGACGATAAGACCCGGCTGGTTCCACGGCCTGGGGCTGAACTACGACCATGTACCTACGTCAGTACAGTCCCGGTGGACATAGCGATCTGATGGGAAACTAATGGAACCGTTCAACAGGCGACCTCACACTGCACGCTGCGTTCCATAGAGGGTCGCACTGACTAATACTAATCGTAATCCAGGCGAAAATCAAGATGTCCGTCATGTTTTTACCAGATCTGAAAATGACGTAAACTTAGATTTACGCCCAGAATACCGGTACGACCTGGTCGTGAAAAGTAGGTCAGAGCTTGTACGTTCAACACTAGTACATAAGAAAAAGTACAAAATACTTAACGTTATTGAAATGAACCATTGTGGTAATGACGTCTATCTTATAGTAGGTCATGTATAATCCACGCATAATAAGAGTAACCACGTTCAAAGATCATGAAGTGGCAGGTTGTAAGAATAGCGTTGGATTCTTCAAGCCAATTCTTGAATTAGAATCTGCCAAGTTAAGCAATGCCAATGTCTCACAATCAGTTCACGCTATTCATTCACTAAGACACTAGCAGATGTTTGTTGGGTTCAGTCATCATGACAGTTTAGTTACAATTGCATGCTGGAGTTGAGGAGTGTTTTGTTTTCATAAGTAACGTCACGATACGATACGATCCGTAATCTCAGATCCAAAAGCAAGGACATTCTCACCATTTCAAAAACTACATCAAACTTCGGCGATCGTGCCTTCAAAATTGCTGCTGCAAAATTGTGGAATGGTCTGCCTGACTCACTTGTTTACATCAGTGTATCTTGGTTAATATCTGCAACTTTGCCTAAATACCTTGTCTTAGGTGACTGCGTGTTCACAGCTAACCGCTCCCTAGACAGGTATAATGTTAAGTGCCTGTGAGCAGCCTAGCTGGAACTCGGCGTTATATAAATATATTATATTAGTTTTATGTCAGGAAGGTGTATGAATCAGCAATGTGAGGTTGTTCGGTCATTTTCTGTTGCAGTGCAGATATGTCACCTGCTGTTTATGTTCATGCTTATCTTTGACCCTATTTAGCTAATGTATGGCCCGATTGACACCAAACACCCCACCCCACCCGTATTTCTCTGTATATAAATAACTGGGCCTTTCTCTATAAGTGGATGTAAAGCTAGTGCATGTTGAACGAATAGTGTTGCATCAGTAGCCTCTCGAACCAAGCTGATTTATATGATAAATGATAGTGGAAAACAAAACTGTGGTATGCCCCCCTTAGATTCCCTTGCATTATTCTATCAGTATACCGGCCTAAAAACAAAGATGAATATGATGTCTACATTTGTTATTCTATTGGTTTCTGTTTTCATACCACATGTTTTTTCCACATATCTCTTTGAAATTAAGGCAATAAAATATGCTTAAATCATAACAGGAAGTGGACGCCCCGTGGACCGGAACATCGAATATCCCGAGGTGCGCAGAGTGTCCGTGGCGGTCTACAGCAGTTTGTGTGTGTTGTCTGCCCTTGGTATCATCATGGCGGTGTGTTTCCTAACCCTCAACATTTTCTATAGACGGCACCGGTACGTAAATGTTTCATTATTTACGTTATTCTGTAAGGCTCACAATCATGGTTTCTTGACATAGTTCATAGTCAAAAATAGTTTACCTGAAAGTATGTACAGTTTTTTTTGTCTACACAAAATTATGTTTGGTAACAAGTTACACGTTTTCAATATATTCATAGTTTAGTATTTTTTATCTCGGAAAAATACAATAAAATGTGAACATATTGAAATCCTGTGAGACAAATATAATGTTTTACCTAATTATATACTTGTGTAGACAAATGAAATGGGGGACCTACATACTTTCAGATAAATACGCATGACAGACAGACAGACAGACAGACACGTTTATTCTCCAAAAACCACCAGCGGTGGTACAAAACCATAACACATGTCAACAAACCGTAATTATATGCTTTTAAGTGTAAGAGTTATTACCACTCATATCAATTGGTCATCACACTTGGTTAACCTTATCTCTGGTGTGGGCGTATATTATTATCTCCAGGAAACGTGTTACGCTGTGACACCGTTGTGATATTTATTATCATTGACAATTGTCGTGAGAATAGTCTTTATTCCAAATATCCCTGTATGCAAATCAAATGTTTGATGTCCCAATATTTGAGACCCCATCGAAAATCCCGGCAGTTAATACGTTCAACAAATCGACCCGAATGACAGTTTTGCCAAGACATAATTCATCTAATCGAAATTTTGAATTCAGCAAAGCAATTTCATCAACTGCGTCCTCCCATCGGCTATAACTGTTCCCAATAGCCCGGCTTCCAAATAATGCAGCCAGTATTCAATATCATATGCAGGTTTAAATTGGTCCTTTTTTGTCAAAGGGAACATAAATTCCTCAGCCTCTTATTAAACTTTGGCAGAAATCAAAGATTTAGTTCTCGTTATTTGCATCTCATGGGGAGATCCGGTCACTCTTCACAAACATCTCGCAGATCTTGAGAAATCTAGTAAATACCTTCGTAAACTTTGTATTTGAATTGCATTCCAAATCGCCGATTCTAGAATGATATATATCTGAAATCAATTTGAATAGCCTACTCAAAGAAAATGTATTACCTTGAAGGTCTAGTGAACTTTTTGACCTGAGATGCATGAAACGTCTTTGACTGTCACTATACGCAGGTTAAAATGAAGTTGATGAAGCGATTAACATCAATAGTAATAATAATAATAATAATAATAGTATTTTGTTATAATCCGGGGGGAAATTGATTTCCATTGTAACAGGTCTCAGTATACACAATCATAAATAAATCAAACATAATTATGATAGTTTATTACAAGGTGATCGAAAAATTAATAATCTTCACAGAACACCCAACGTGGATGCTCAAAAATAAAGGACACCCGAGGAGAAAGTGTCCTGCCAAGATTCCGTCTGATCCTGTTACAATCTTGGAACAGGACATCAAACTAGTTTTGTTGTGATAGAACATGGACTAGCAGTTCCGGTTTCCCTTATCTCTTCCATGGTGTAGAGTAACAGCTAACATATTGAATATTATCACGGGAAACGGTCTCATTATCCTACAATATATTTCGGAGGCTGCACCCGACATGGCTGCACCCCCCACCTCCACCCCCACTCCCACCGCCACCCCTCTCCCTCCCCACCCTCTTTCCCTCCGCCGATTACCCAGTCGATCAAGCTACTATTAGACAGAACTCAGCTCCTGCGGGCCAAATCGGGTGAATTATTGGATTCCACTGTCAATACCGGCTATAATAGGATCTAAAATGCTACAATTGATTCCTGCCTGTCAGAAATCGTCGGTGCACAAGTGGGGCTCAGTTTAGATCCAGCCTGTGTCAGTCCGATAGATTCCAATAGACTTTAACGCCGACTCGACGCTATAGACCGGCTCCACGCCATTCACCAAACCAGGACGCCCTCGGCTATACCCGTAATCACAATTTCCATAAACTACGCAACATATCTTCTCCACTTTGCGGACTCTATTTGAGCTCCATAAGCTTCATGGCTTTAGCTGGGTTTGATAGGAAAGAAATCAAGAATTACTGTACAAGCAGACTAACAAAAAAAACCAGGGCTTCCCAGTAGAGGAAGTCGTCCAGATTTCGCTAATAATTGCAATAAAGAATGCGGCTCTTTGATGTGATGTCACGTGACAAGGACGTTAAAGTGACACGGGGTTGCGTCGGAGCGGATTTAACTGGAACTGGTGGAGCGGAAGGTGGATATTAACGAGTGGACAGACCCAGCATCGGCGCGATTAACGGATGTTAGGAGCACCAGAAGCAGTGCAGATGGTTGCGCACCAGGAAACAGACTCTAACTGGCGGGGATCACGTGTAAAGGGAAATCCTGTCCAGACATTACCAGGTGGACATGTCCAAACTAAATTTGGCGATCGGCGATCGTGAACGATTTTGTCCACAACTTACCGGGAGCAGTCAGTGCTATGTTAATGTATTATGGAAAAATAATTTATATTACCAATGCTTGGTGAAAGTCTGTCGTATCCTACGAGAAAGAGAGGCACTGTGTGGGTGTGGATGAATGGATAGATAGATGGATAGGTGAAATGAATGGATGGGGAGAGGTAAATGGAATGGTGGAGAGAGAGAGAGCGAGAGAGAGAGAGAGAGAATGAAAGGTAAAGTTAGAGAAAGAGAGAAAGAATAAAATAGAGGTGGAACGAGAGAGACACAGTGAGAAAGAAAGCGATACAGTGAGAAAGAAAGCGACACAGTGAGCGAGAGAAAGAAACACTAGTATGAGATAGGGGAAGAGAAGACGGGCTAGAGATAGCTAGATAGAGTGAAATATAATGTGAGAGATATAGTGAGAGAGCGAGGGAGAAAGAGGAAGAAAGAATGAAAGACAGTTAGAGAAACACACAGACAAACAGATAGAGAGAGAATTAGTCATATATATACTATATCCCATTATGATTACATGCATGCATGAACTCGGAGTATCTGATGATTACTATCTTTGGATATTAATTACAATTCCAAATGACAATCTAGACAGTGTTCGCTCATGCAACTCGCGTCTTCCAGCAGATGACGAGACATGTACCGCACAGACCTACAGCCAATGTCATTACCCAGAATAAAACAATTAAATGTCACATTGACATTACCCTCTCGTCTGCCCCTCTTCAACGTGAGAAACCAATGATATCCTGAGCCGCATCTCGTACATGTGTGTGATTTCCTGCAATTAACTACTCGCATTGAGAGAGGTAGGCGTTTCATTATTCACGTAAGTTCTCGAGATAATTCAGTTAACCGCCAATGTTCCTGCGAGAACACCAGTGGAATGTACCTATCAACTTCAGTTTAAATGGCAAATGCGGCTGTGCTTATTGGTAAGAGTCTCTAATAACAGTGATAGTATTTAATCTGATCGCAATCTGATGTAGATTCGTCCCACGCATGCTCATTATTCAATACCAAATAGAATAACACATTGAAGAGATATAGGGAGAAGGGGAGGGCGAGAGAGAGCGAGAGAGAGGGAGGGAGGGAGAGAGAGGGGGGGGGGAGAGAGGGAGGGAGGGAGGGAGAGAGAGGTAGGGAGAGAGAGATAGGGAGGGAGAGATAGGGAGATAGAGAGAGATAAAGCGGGAGGGAGGGGAGAAATAGGACAGAGAAATATAGACTAGAGAGAGAGAGAGAGGGAGGCGATAGAGAGAGATAAAGCGGGAGGGAGGGGAGAGATAGGACACACAGAGAGATAGAGGGGGGGGGGGGACCGAGAGAAAGGAGAAAGCAAACGGAGAGACATGTAAACACGAATTGATATACCAGTAGTAATCTATGGGAGACATTGAGATACATACACAGAGATCTATATTCATCCTGCTATAGAGCAAGGTAATCGATCTATATCATGTGCTGGTATCAATTTTGATTACATTTGGTTAATTGGATAAGATTACAAATAATTGCCTGTATCGGAGTATGCTGAGTGATAGGTAATGTTCAATAGTAACTATAGATGACTGGAAAACAGTCAACTTAGAAGTACGAAATGTGTTGCAAGCTGCGCATGCGTAAACTGACAGATGCAATTATCAAAATAACCACCCGTGGAATAACCAACCACGTTAACGCGGTCATCCATCCGCCATAGGTATCCTGTCCCATGATCCTAACACAATCTTGCCAGGACACTTTATACCTCGGGTGTCCTGGTTTAGTATTGAATGTCCATGTTAGGTATTTTGGTCAGCTGCTGTGAGCTATTGCAAGATAGTATCTAATACTTCGTAGGTATAAATTCGTTGGGTATTCTCAAAATATTAAATATCCCAGGACAAATTAGAAGTAAAAATCAGAATAATTCCCAAACGTGTAGCGCATCATGTTCTGTCTACTTTCGGTATATAGTTATGCATACAATAATACGATGGTATCTTATTTATTGTACAATGTTAATTTTCAAAACTGATTTCAATGAACTGATGATAAAACGACAAATTGAAAGTAAGTCCCTGGATCATGTGACCATCAAGTAACAATCAGTGGCGAGAGATGAAATCAGGATGAAACCATCGTCATCTAGCTGTTGGTATATTGTTTGATCTGTACATCTTATGGAATAGCACCTCTTCTACTGTTTGGAGTCAAACCACAGATTATTAGCCATGCTACATGTAGATCTATATAATATTAGTAAGTTTTCATCTTGGTTACAGGCATGTCTGCAAGGAAAATGTGATCCCAACACAGATAATCCTGATTTAGGCCGAAACGTTGAATGTATGAACTTATATATTTGATACAAAAATATTGTTGTTTTAAAAAAATATATATATAATATTCAAATTTACATTTCCCCCTATTATTATGGTTTGATTCTATTTTCTTCAGATATATAAAGATGTCCAGTCCCAACATGAACAACCTAATTATCATTGGCTGTATCCTGTGTTACCTCAGCGTCTTCCTCCTGGGTACTGACGGAGGAGTGGTCTCCCCTTCCTTCTTCCGGTATCTGTGTCAGGTGGGTTAGCTCCCTTTTGTGTGCAATGTACTTGCACTTGATCCATTTTCGCATGGAGATTTGAAGAAACAATTATTAACCGCTTTCGTTGAATTATTCTAAATACTCATGCGTTGTCACTTATATACAGTCTAATAAGTCTAAAACAGTCTAATACAGTCTGCTGTAAGCTTCTAGTGAAAACTGCGTCCATTAAATTATTAAAAGAATCACCTGAAATGGAATGGAGTAGAGTTTAGGCGTATAGAGTATTTATGTTTTATCTTTTAAATTATTAGAATATTGAAACAGAAAATTATATATATATATATATATATATAATTTTCTGTTTCAATATTCTAATAAT
>JAUTBV010046996.1:0-15859 GCA_032361325.1 Lepetodrilus fucensis
ACTTGACATACATAAAATCATGTTTGTACTTCCAAAAAGCTTTCCACCGCTGTATGTTTGACAAATCTTCACTGCAACCCTCTACGACTTAGATTCGGGTTTAAATCAAATACGGCCAACGGCTCTTTATATATGATGCAAAGGGACATAACTCTGTTTGCTCACACATCCGTGCTTATAACAGTGATACATCAAAGACAGGATAAATAGCGGAACATTCCCCTATTTAATATAAAATATGATTTGTTTTATAACTATCGAGTGCTGGGGGATTACATCAGTAAATAACAACGTTTGGGAGGATAAATCAAGCGTAATTAGTCTCAAATCGAAATTCGTTTGTCCGATTATACAGGTCTATCAACTGTGATATTATGCCTAAAGGAACATCAAATTGAAATTGCCGAATTAAAAAACATACTAAGCATTGTCGTTCTTTTAGTTGTTGGTAATTCGCCGACTTTGTGCAATGCAGTAGCTATATATAGCTTATAGACAGCACGTACACCACCAGCTGACAACACATGGCATCCCGTGATCTGGAACTCAAAGTTGCAGGTTTTGTTCTGGACAACAGGAGGTTCATCATCAGACTTCTTCAGTTTCAGTTTGCATCCCAGGTCAAGCTATAACAGAAGTCGTGTGTAGTCGTATGTTTTATTTGACCATATCACTACTAGTCAGCAAGGAGGCGACAATATCAGTACATACATTAAATATTGGATGTTCCCAGAAGCCGTGATGCCACACGTGGGAACAGGATGAAAGCAGAGAAAGTTACGAAAGAAAAAAACGAAATACTTTCTCCAACACGTTTCCATGGCATAGTGACGTACACGGCAAACTTTCTATGACTGGTACACTATAGTTAAAGCCATACCATGCTCGCAACAGAGCAAGTCCGCGCGTGAATGTATGCGGGATATACGTCTGCATACCTAAACAAAGTCGCATAACATTAGCCAATCGGCGTCTACGTCACTTCCGGAATATTGTCATATATTATATATACTGTCCACATGACGTTCAATACGCGTACTGACGTGTTTCACGTTCACACCAGGAAAATAAGAGTGCATTTAATCAAACAACATGTCCACGTACTGGTACGCTGGCAGTGAATGGGTGGAGGTCACCTACAGATCAATTAACCCTTTCATTACTAGTGGCTGTAACGTTGCCGTAGGTTCCATCACATGCTACAGGCATCTTACGGAACTCATGCTACAGACATCTGAAGAAAACTCGGTGCGGGATAAGTAGCTTTGAAGCAGTTACACAGAGCTCGGAAGGTTAATAATGTCCAGGCAAGATTTCAGACATCGGTGAGAGTGTTTGTGACAAAGTACTGCTGTACGTAATCAAAGGGTTCACATTGACTGACTGACTTAGAGTTTAAATGAAATTGATGATACTTATGAAAAGAAATACAGATTATACAAGCATTGGGTACATCGAGTCTACACCAGATTATCACTATCGGGATATAAGTCAAACATGAAAACGGGTCTGTTAATGAGAAGTTGGACATGTACAAGTTTAAAATACAGGTAAAAGATAAAACTGCAAATATAAATGTATTCCACAGACTGGACATGTTTAACCCTCTCCATGCTGAAGGCAACTAGAGATGCCCCAAAAGAGCAGTGACTGTCTAATCCAGCAGGGAGGGGGTTAAACTGAGATACAGAAGTTCTTATTTGGTCAATAAGAAAATTTAACATCTATCTAGAAGTAACAGACCCACTTTCATGTCTGCAAATCCTATCAATTTACCTGTTAACATGATGACAATTCCCCAAATATAGTTCTTGACAAATCCTACCTATTACAGATAGAGTAAATATGTGCATCTATCTTCTAAGCACACACTTCTCAATACCCAGTGTAGCACCCATAAAATCACAGTTGAGAGATTTTCAATATGAAGCTAGTAGTCGTATAGTAGTGGTATAGCCACCCAGTGTGGTATAGCCACCCAGTGTGGTGTAGCCACCCAGTGTCGGCTGCAGGAACACAATAGCAGAGGAAATAAGATGTCCGTCTGGATAGCAAAAACTAGGAGAGGAATGTTTAATGGAAGTGATTTTGATTTAAACTCAACTAACTTGAGAATAAACAATAATAAATAATATGCTTTAATTTCAGCTGCAGATATACGACATGAACAGCCTTCCATACTACAGCTAGTAGATACTTCCGCTCATTACTTGCAGCTGCAGATATATGACATGAACAGCCTTCCATACTACAGCTAGTGTAGATGTTTTCTATCATTTGAACAAACTAAAAATATTCACTATTCAGGTTAGTAATATGGTATATTATTATTACTGTTGTTATTATGGCAAATACAAATTAATATTTGATTAAGATCATTTTAGTTTATCTTAATCATGCTTATTTACTGTACATTTGTATGAAAATTTCAAATGAGGATAATTTTTGTAGTTTCCATATTATAGAAAATCAGCAATGTAACAAACATTTAAAAACAAATTTGAAATTGGTATCTATATTGACATCTATGAAGTTGACAGAGATTGGGCGTATGTACAACAGGCATTAGTGACTTGACAACACATATTTGCATAACTTCATACTGACGTAAAGATAACCACTTGAATTCAGCGGATGTGGTACTGAACGGCACCACCAAACGAGGACAGATTACCACACGCGATATAGACACCTGTACAAACATGCCATCACATCAGACACTACATGGAAGTCTACATGGTAAATAAATTACAATAATAGCAGTGCGTGGACAAACTCAACAATTGGTATGTACAATAACAAACAGACGTTCATATCACTGGATCCAGGGGCGAACCAAGAACCATAACTCTGCAAGTGCACGCGATGCGCGCTAGTCATGGCTTGATGTACATCAAGATGTCGACGTGTTCGCGCACACTTCAGGGGATGGTTCGTAGTAGCGTGGTTCCACCCACAGCACATGCATGCTGATGAACAGTGTTTGCAACACGGCAATATTATTACAGGTTACTGAGGAAAACGTCCCAGATCTGCGGCGAAGTGGAAGCCGATATATAAAACATCTCCACGACTGGGCGGGCATTGTAGTGAGAAAGCATACAAACCGAAGATATCGCACTGCAAACCACGGCCATCGGGTCAACGGGGGGGTAATAAACAATCGCATCGTTCGTCTGTCAAGTATCTGTCCGTCACTGGGAGGGGCGAGAGGTCAGTGGGCTGACATTGCGCGTTATGTACAATACTACAGAGCTACGGTCCAGCCACTCGCTAGTGCCTCTCCCGCACGGTCTTGCTACCGGATCTTCCACACGGTCTTGCTACCGGATCTTCCACGTGGTCTTGCTACCGGATCTTCCACACGGTCTTGTCACCTGATGACATTCTATCATTTTCAAACAGAAACTATCATTCAAAATTTGGTGTGAACTGTCACTTGAATTCTGCGGCAAGTTTATTAAAAAAACTTTTCAGGATCAACCTGAGGTACACAGCACGACACAACTATCTGCTGGTGTCAGCAGGTGCTTGCAATGTTCCACATGCAAACTTGGCATCATTCAACCGACGACATTTAAGACAGATATAACGAAGCTGGATTCCGACAGGAAGGCGACAATGAAATTACTGTAAACTGGCGTAGTCATGGCAACACAGACAGTGCTCTCTCACACAGTGAATAGAACATGCGTGGTTACCATGGTTTTCAGAGTAGTAACAATAGCAATGTTATAATGACGAGAAGCTTCATGTGTGACCAAACTTACTACAGATGGCATTTGAGACAAGTAATATTATTTCAGGAGATATGTGTAAAGGACAAAATGACACTAAGTTTGGTGACTGGACAATATCTAATTCAGAGCAACTTGGTTACTTGGGTGTAGGTAGCGACGCATGCCGTCAAGTTGGCGATGGGGGGTTAAATATACACATGCAGAGGACAGCAGAACAGCAACACGATACTGCGCAGGACGAGGTAGTCTCCCCTGAACAGCAACACGATACTGCAAATGACGGAGATGGTCTCCCCTGAACAGCAACATGATACTGTGCAGAACACGACAGTTCCCCGCCCCTAAAGCAGTCACAAAACAAGCTGTATATCACACAAGGAAACAGGGCCCCTCGGAGAAAGTATCTTCAAACTGCTTTGCGTCCTCAAAGTCAGCCATCGTCCCTGGGCATGTATTATGCAGATAATTCTTTCCCCATGGATTTACTTGCCAGGCTCTGACACGAACTGCGATTGTCAGTATGAGGTGTGGTCTGTTTCTAAGTAAATTTCAAATTGACTCTTAGCAATAGCTCCAATACTTAATGGTATAATCTTTAGTAATTTCTGTATTTTCTGGTAGGTGTTCTTACTGTTATGAGGAGGTATTCAGTACGTATCTGGATTATGTAAATGCATACAATCTATTCCCATCTTGCAGCTGTGGACCTGAGCAAAGTCTGCTTGAAGCGTTCTCAGAGGGACTGCGTGACAAGCCCAGTCTCAGTAATAAATACACGTAATGCCTAAAGATGTTGATTAGCACAGTCACAAGGCAGCCTGCCACAAGACGAGAGTATATCTGTGTCCATTCAATCTGGGCGGCCACGCCCCAAACAACCAATCAGATAGTTCCTTCCTCTCTACCTAGGTTTTGATTGGCTGTTAGCGACACTCCCATACTTTGACGTTCTGGTCCACACTGCCAGTAACTACATAGGGAGCACTTCTATGCATGTCTGAAAGTAAACAACAGCATTACGTTGGATTAACATTTGTTGGTTGCATTATCTCCAATCTGAAATCTGACTGATATGTCACCTGTTCAGACAAACGAAACTTAATTAATGTTGCTGTGGGAATGTTCCACACGCATGTATGTGATATGGAAAATAACTACAGACATAGAGCTCTACAGTAACATGTTGAGGCACTTGCCTCTGTTTACTCAAACATGAAACTACTTGCCCTGTAGGTGAGGGGATTGTTAATCTGGAGTATTTCACTTCCCTGCCTGCCTGGACAATCTTAATATTAATGTTAATTCAGAATTCCACATCTATAGATGTACGGGGATGACTAAGGACAAACCTAGTGACGTCACAAAGTGTGTGTGGGCTTCTAGAGTCTTGTGGTTGCGTTTGTTTTTGATGTCCCAGATGCGCAGGGTCTTGTCGTCAGACGCGCTCAGTATATACTTGCCGCCGGTGTGGAACACCAGACCACGCACCCAGTTGTCATGTCCCACCTGCACACAACATAAACACAGTGCTAATAGACTGATCAGGGTAAATAGATAGTGTTATCAGACACTGATGATGGTAAATAGATAGTGTTATCAGACACTCATGATGGTAAATAGAGTGTTATCAGACACTCATGATAGTAAATAGACAGTGTTATCAGACACTCATGATGGTAAATAGATAGTGTTATCAGACACTTATGATGGTAAATGGATAGTGTTTATTGCTCATCAGGGTAAATAGCTAGTGATTTCAGATACTCACTGGTAAATAGATAGCATTTTCCTACTCACAAGGGTAAACAGACTGCTATCAGACACTCACAAAGGTAAATAGATAGTGCTCTCCTACTCACGTGGGTAAATAGACTGCTATCATACACTCACACTGGTAAATAGATACTACTAACTCGTCTTTTCCAACTCACCAGGGTAAATAGACATAGTCCGACGCTGACATCCCACATCTTGATAGTCTTATCACGGGAGCCAGATATAAGGAAGGGGCCATTGCGCGGCTTCTTTGGCTGAAGTGGACAAAACACAGTGAAGAGAAAATGTGAGATTAATGTCCGAGGATTCACCGGTAACACCAGGGGTGCATTCAAAGACACAAGGACTTGCGAGCAGCTTACCAAACTAGCCACTGTCTGAGAAGTCACATGAACCATAGATGTGACATGGAACCAGTTTAGCTAAGCGGCTTACTCAGCCCTTGTGTCTTTGAACACGTCCCTGGAGTTCTCCTTGTCAGTCTTCTTTACACTGCTTGGGCAATATACCTTTTTGCCATATGACAGGTATATTATTTGTAAAGTCGCAGTGTGAGACAGACAGAAGTGTGTCACAGCGAGACGGACAGATTTACAGACAGACAGACAAGTGAGGACGTACGTCGGTGCCTGCCGCCTCGTTGATTGCAGGATGAGACGACTCGGGTGCCCATGCGATACACTCCACCACGTGCTCGTGCTCACGAAGCTCCGCCTTGCATTCTTTGGTGGCCACAACCCACACGCGCACGGTCTGAAACACGGGACATCCACGTATAGCATAAACACATCCTTTAACCTTCTCGCTGCTGAATAAAATCAAAGTGTTCTATTTCTGCATGTGATCGGGCAACTTAAGTCGCCTTCAGCAGGGAGAGGGTTAACAGAAGCTACATCATGGCAATATCAAAGTCTACATGGAAACAATTATTATATTAAAGAGTAATAATTTAAAAGGATGAATTTTATTTATTTATTGCTAAACATTGCTACGGGAATGTTTAACCCATAAAACATGAAGTTTTATATCTATATATACAACACTGACATAACCAACCAGCTAGACATCAGTTGTGTACAGGACGACACACTGAGCAGACACACCGACGTACCTGGTCATTGGAGCAGCTCGCCAACAGAGATCCGTCCTGGTTGACCCGGACCATTCTCACCCACTCGCGATGACCCGTGAATGTCTTCACGCAGTATCTGTAACACACACACATACACACATGATGTCAACACTTCCTGGAGGGGAGGCGACTCTCATTTATACATCAAACTCACTCTGAAGTAAGCTCAGATTGTAAAATGGTTGTTTGTAAATTAAAGTTATTTTGCTGCATTGCTTCAGACATTAGGACAGTATGGACACCTACCCTGTTGCCACTTCCCACATTTTGATGGTCTTGTCTCTGGATGCTGAGACGACGAAATCCCCACTTGGCATGAAGCACACGCTGGATACATTGTGGTCATGACCTGGCAACACAACCCACACAGTTATCTCAAGGCAATAATAATAATAATAATAATAATAATAAAAATAATAATAATAATACATACAGTTATCTCAAGGCAATAAAAATAATAATAATATTACATAGTTATCTCAGGCAATAATAATTACAATAATAATAAAGTAAAGTTGTGCTATGGTGTATGCACTGGAGTGAGTGAATATGGAGTTTAACGTTACTGCAGGAATCTTTCACACATTTGCGACGAGTATGCACTAGAAGAGATGGAATTGTGAATGTAGACCTTAATGTGAATGTAGTGCCTTAACCAGCAGCTTACTCCCCAGGGAGTTGAGAAGGTGAAATGAGTGCACATTGATCTATTGACAATGGTAATAATATAGTGGTATGAGAATGCTTCTGAAACGTGGATTTGGTGCAGTATAAATGTTCACATTATTATTATTATTTATTACTTACCATACATGGTCTTCAGGCAGTCGTAGCCCTTGAAGTCCCATAGCTTGATGGTCATGTCGGCCGAACAGGAAGCTGAAGCAAAGAAAAAAGGTCAAAGGTCAATTGGATATTCCTTGTACTGGTACTGTTTATAGCATAAATAATTGAGCGATCATTTTCATAACATTGTAACATGCTTAGAAATGTTTTTTAATTATTCGGCCAGTTACTAGAGGTCAGTGTTCTTACCCAGGAAGTTTCCCGTGGAGTCGAAGGATATATCCTGGACAGAGTCTGTGTGACCTTTCAGACTCCGCTCGTAGTCGCCCGTCTCGTAGTCCCACACCTGTAACAACCAGCAGACGGTCAACACCAACTTATCTCCCCTACCCCGTCTCCATTAGAAGACACCTAACATCGAGATTCCTCTAGCGGTACCTGCTGGACATATGATACTTCTTATATATGTATATCCAGTGTACCGCTAGAGCAAACCTTAATGTAAACTGACAGAACTCCTCTATCTCGAGGTAGAGGAAGAAACAAACATTCGTAGAAATGAAACGCACACAATATTGGCTCACTCGCCGTATAGTAAAATGTTCTTGGGTGATTTGTTAGTTCCGCTGTATGCATCATGCTAACAGATGTACGTATCCATCCATGTTATCGTCCTGAGAAGTTTGTCTTTAAAATATCCGTGATTTGTCGCGACGCCATTGTACTTTCGTCACACGATCAAATCTCGCGGCGCTAGTGAAATTTGCAAAACTTCGTGATGTGAGCCGATTTCATGCGCGTTTCATTTCTACAAATGTTTCGTAGGTGTGTATGAGATGGATGAAGACAGAGTGATCTCCCTTACCTTGATGGTGGCGTCTTCGCTGGAGGACACCATGACACTGAAGACGGGGTGGATGATGACCTTGGTGATTGGACTCCGGTGCCCGGTCATGGTGAACTTCTCCGGGGGTCGGGGGATCCACTCCTGGGGACTACGCTTGTCTCGCGTGGGGGCGCCGGCATTGTACTCTCGCTCCGTCTCCGAGAGCTTGGCCTCCAGGTCCATCACCTAGGCAACACACAGAACCATCACTTGTACAAGTTGTAGATACTAATATATATAGGGGAAAGGGATCGCAAGCCAGACACTCGCTGTACTTTCTGGGCGATTGTGATGGTCTACAGTGAACTGCCAACATTCAGAATACATCTGACAACCTTGGTTGAGTCTGCATGTCATGTTTTACATACAGGACAAAAACTATCAAAATAGAAAATGAAATGATCGCAAATAGGATACATTCTATCTGAAGTCGGACTATTAGGTTTTCGGTAGATTACCTAATTTGTACTCATACTGATAGTGAATGAGTGATTTCATATCGAATGTGTACATCATCTTAAAACATCTATTTGAGATTCTTCTGTCACTATTTTCCATACAATTCGCTAATTATTCATGTGTTATAGTTTCATAGTATATCAATCCGCATTGTGTACCCTATAAGATATTTAGCTTGAACCAACATCTTAAATTTCACGAAAATTGCTCATTTAGGTTTGGTGTGATTGGCGTTCATTTGGGTGACAAAAACAAGAAGGGGAAAGTAACGTGAGTAAGCAAAGAAAGGTAACTCCGGGTTAGGGGACGACTTCAAAGCTTCAACGATCCAGTGGTGTTAATGCTATAAATATTATAATACATAGCAAAATGTTTGACTTCTGATCTGTCTAATCATTGGTCTCAATAAGCTACTGAACAGCTGATCATGAAGCAAAGTCTACCTTCTTCTGCAATCGGATGACCGACGTCCATTTTTTCTCTAGGAGGCCTGCATACTTCTTTTCAATCTCGGGAGACTGCAACAGAAAAAAGTACACTAAGTGGCCTACTCGGTATACACCAGTGGACATGTGACTCCTAGCATCACAACAACAGTAAACCACAGCATCATTTCAAGCCGAAAAAAATAACACTTAAATGTTCTCATAGTACTGACGATACCTGAGGTGTTACACATAATAGCTCAGATTACAGGACTGGAGTAAATTCCTGTCAGCTGATATGCCTGGGAATGACATCCATGAGATATTTTATAATCTGAACTTAAATTAACTGTTAACATTAGTCAAGGCAAACACGACCTTTGGCATCATTTACACAACAGTAAAAAACAACAAAGGCACAGGTGAAATCCAGCACTGGATAGTGACAACTCATGTTCTAACTTTTAAAAAGTTTTCTTCTATTTAAATAAACAACAAAACAAAACACCAAAGTATTACAGTGATATGCAACTTGAAGTAACATTGCTTCATTCTGTACAGCACAAACTAGTCATAACTTTGAAAGTTGCCTCTGAATCCAAGCTGTGTTTTTATAGTCTGAGATAACACATGTACCCATGGTACCGTGACAACATATGTTACATGCTAACACATGCAACAGCCGCAGTAGTCGGGAGATGCTAGGAAGTGAATTATTGTTTTCTCACTTCACCAGACTGCTAGAGTGTGTCAGGAAGCCAGTATGTAATGTGTAAGCCGATTGATGGATCAGGTATAACTGTACATTTACAATAATTAGGGGAAAGGTGATATTTATTTGGGATATACCGGTAGACAATTTCTCAGACAATCCCAACATATGTGTATTAATATCTAGTATTCATGACAATAAAAAACACTAAATATTGTTAATTAATAACCTATGACAAATAACCACATTTTCACCAATACTATAACAGTACCAGTAATAATTTAACAAAACGAGTTCAAAATATCAGTGTTCAATGATAATTGATTAGCTGTAATCAGATCTATTTTTTTAAACAGATACACACACACACAAAAATAAAAATGTTTGCTCCAGATAACTTGCATACAAGTCCGAAGTTCTGATCCTGTCAGATAATACAAAGAGGGATATTGGTGCCCACTGTCCAGCACTATGGCCACACTGCCCAAGGCTACTGTTGTTGACAGTGACACAGACCACAGTGGTCAGCAGGGCAGCAGGTCAGTACGTGGCCTATAGACAGACATAGGTACTGCACCCAACTGTTTGTTCAAGGTGGACTGATTCCTACACTCAATAAACAGCAGGATAGTAACATTATCATACAACAGTGGCTGGTGATTATGCCCTGATCACCTGCCGGCCGTCAGCCAGTGTCGTGTCACTGTGACATGGCTGGTACAGGATTACGTAACAGCCGAGATGAGCATCTTTTCCTGAACTTACCATTGCAGCCTCCTTTTGAAACTCTCCGAGGGCGTTAATGTATCCATTGGAACTGAGGTAGTCGGCAATTGCCTTGTTCCTGAAACAAAGAATATCCCTTATGTACATTCACTGATACAAGGACAAATAGACATAAAACAAACAATATGTAGTATGTAGATAGCTATTCATGACATCACGACAACAAGGAAGGAAACGTACAAATGCTGTCCACAGCTGGCTCCAGGAAAGTTCAATGTATTCATTCCAGCTTTACAACCAGATCTCACTCAGGCCACCCACCACAGACCTCAGTAAATCAAGTTCAAACGGCAACAATTGGTTTGTAAACGCTCGCCTAATTCTACGTGTCAACACAAACCTTCGATCAACATTGAAGAAGCAGGACAAGAGGGACATGGATTTCTGACATCCACTGTCAGGAGGATCTAGCGTACTCACATACAGCAGTGATTATGGAGTTTAACGTTGATGCGGGAATATTTCACCACCTATTTGCGACGAACATAGATACATGTGGGACACAAATAATGGTATCAAAGTAAGGATTCATTTATCAGGGTGGTGATTCCCTGTATATTAGGGTAGGATTTGTGCTATCTGCAGGGATCAAAATTAACACTAGTCCGCTAGCCCAGGTCTTTTCTCCAAATGCTAAACATGCTAAAGGTATACCAAGGACTAGTAGAAATTCATAACATTTGTTATTTGTATCACTATTTGGCCTAGTAAGTTTTAAAGTTAGTTTCTATCGTTGTATCCGTGTGGTGAATGTATTGTCAGGATGGGCAGGTGAATGTATTGTCAGGTGGATGTATAAGATATTATGAGATACAGAGTTCAACTGAACAGTACTGAGAGAAGCAGTACGATGACAGACAGTATTACTACGCTGTCTGTGGACACATTGCCTGGTGATCACGTCTGTGTCCGGCGAGTGGACAGTGAGTTGACGGTGAGATAGGGCACTACATCTGGAGTGGACTCCGGAATAAGACATACATCACTGAGAGCTGCATCACCTCAAGTAGTTAGACAGAGGAGTGTCATCCAGCATCAACCCTGACTGCAGGCCCACACAGGGCACACCAGGACAGTCTACAGGCCACTACAGCCAGGGCACACCAGGACAGTCTACAGGCCACTACAGCCAGGGCACACCAGGACGGACAGTCTACAGGCCACTACAGCCAGGGCACACAAGGACACTGCACAGACTGTACATCACTGGATGGCTACAACTACGTAGTAGATGTAGTAGTAGATGCAGACGATGCTTCACTGCCATGCAGCAGATGTGTCCCAATCAGCAGACACTACTTTCTTACTTTCAGGGCTCTGGACTAATATATGCCCGACGTACAGGCGCAAGTTAAATTGCACTGCGGGCAACTCACTTTTTAACATTTTGCACCTTTGATGCCTTTGCTACTTGCCCTGACTTGCTCTGCGGGCAAGTAACTCAGAATGTTAGTCTAGAGCCCTGTACTTTATCATAGATTTATATTCAAATAGAAAAGAAAACAAAATAGGCAGAATAATAATGAACACAAGACTTGACTTCCAATGGATCATGATCTATCACACTATACTCAGGTGCTGTGCAACCATATCAAAGAATGCCAAAGCCAAATGAGCATGAGTGAAAACTTCCAATGATCTATCAACCACGTCATGACATATGATCCCACTGAGCCTTGAGAAAGCTCTAGACAGCACACTAGACACAGACCTATGTGATAATAAATACATGAGGGCAGCGGCACCTTGATAGACAAGAGATTTCTGCTGAGTCAGCAGACTCGGTCTGTCTTGTCAGATCTATCCTGACTTTATTCAGTATTTAATCAATATTCCATATCAGCACTACTATTATATAGACCATAGCACTACCCACACAACACTAGACCTACACAACACTACATATAGCATAGACCATAGGTCTACGCACATCACAACACTAAACCTACACAACACTACATATAGCATAGACCATAGCACTACCAACATGACAACACACTAGATGTGTTCGAATTAACATTGAACCTATGGTGAAGGACACCCTTTTTTTTTAACATAGACTATAATAACTTCCCATCTATTGAAAGACTTGCACGACAGTGGGCACATTAACAGTGGACAGGTTTGTACTGCATCCAGGTCCTCATGACTACTGTAATAAAGTGTAGATAAAAGTCAGAGATGACAGCTCCCCTACTGACAGGCTTATACCATTGGCTGGCTTCTTGCCTGGACACCTCGCTTCTCTCCTGGTTTTTTAATTGTATTAGGGTTTTTGGACAGCGGTGTGTGTGTGTGTGTGAGGTGTGCGTGTGTGTGAGGTGTGCGTGTGTGGTGTGCGTGTGTGTGAGGTGTGCGTGTGTGTTTGTGTGTGTGTGTGAGTGTGTGTGCGCGCGTGTGTGTATGTGTGTGAGGTGTGTGTGTGTGTGTGCATGTGTGCGTGTATGTGTGCGTGTATGTGTGTGTGATGCCACCCACCACCACACCTGTACATCAGACAACACTACCTGTGTTATGATGACTATTGACATCAGTCCATATAAGTAATGGCCATTTCAATCCAGCAGTAGGAATAAACCCCTGAGAAATAACTACAGTTGTCATGGTAACAGAACAATAAAGCTTGGCACGCGAGGACAATGCACTGCATTCTTGCTAGTTGCCCATTTCTAGGTCAAAGTTCAATTATAATTGAATGACCACAGTAGTTTAATCTGTAGTCAGACCACTACCAGACTAGCATCGTGTCAATATAACCATGATAACTTTACATTAACAACTTTTATTAAGAAAAGTTGAAACGAACGGTTTTCAATAATTTCAATCATAGAATGGCATATCATATTACCGAAGAAAAATAATAATTAGGAAACGAGTATTAGTTTCTGATGTCTATTCAGTCAGATGAATGTAACACATGAATACAAAATAGAAATAAAATACATCTTGTGAATGTGTAAAATATTTGAAATTAATTTACTGCAAGATGGCCAGAAGACTCATTATTCATGTGCTTATTGGTATCGGTTATGATCATGATAATTAGATCATGTGTCACAAATTAAGTACCTAGATCAGCTAATTAATGAAATTGGAAATGTCCCCCGAGACTTGGCATAATCAATGCAAAACACGTTTCCATTAAAATCCCCTCACATCAAGACGTCCCTAGGCCATTGTAATTCCAAAAGGCAATATCTGGTTACCAATACTAGCTGATTACAGTACTTATCAAATGACATTGGTAGTAGCAAACATAGACTGTATCCAATATGACAAGTCTCTGCTAGTACCAGTCTATGTACAGATGATGTAACTAGTAGTGTTCTACTCCTGAGTGCGCCATTCACAAATAGTTCTCAATCCATATCTCAGGTATGTCTACCTCTGCTGATCAATACAGATGACTGCTGCCTCTTAGGCCGCAATATCTGCCGTGTGATTACGGAGAATAAATACAGCTATTACCCAAATTAATAGCAACAACAAAGGGCTATTTTGGGCGTGGAGTTCTTACAAAGTATCGTCATCAATTATGGAGTCGGTGACAATGTCTGCATCCACTAATGGGACCGCGAGCTGAGACCACGGGACCGCGAGCGAAGACCACGCAGAGTGGCGCCGTAGAGACCGTGGCAAGCACGGTGGTGCCAGCAGTCACAGAGGAGGATCAATACCAGGAATCATGTCTGTCCACCAACAGTAACACAGGTCCACATCACAGGTCCACATCACAGGTCCACATCACAGTGCATGTCTGCAGTCTGAGTGGGAGGATAATCAACTAGTGATAGTCTCCGACTAGCTGGCTGTTGTATTCGTCTGGCAATCTGCTACTTCCAATTCTATGTGTAACGAGCAAAAAGCTAATCAAGTTAATGCCGCCACAGTACAAAGTGAGCGATAAAGTTAATACTATTGTGTTTTATTCTACACGTTCAGTATGTCGTGATATGCCAAACAATGTCAGTGTGATCACTGATCAAGTTGATTAATATGATTACGGCGATGCTTTTATTAAAAATGTTAGGCATTGATCAAGTTTGATAGGCAATATGACATGTACACATGTTGTATGCTACGACATATTTGCAATATTGTGAAATAACTGAGTCTGATAGGGAAAAAAATGCTGATTGGTCCATGTGATATGCATATTGTATTTTTAAATGATGAACAAATGCTTGCTATTTGGGTTACCATTACCATATAACATTTTGTACAATGAATGAATGAATTAATATTTATGTTGCACCCATAGACGACCATTTTTGTGTGCATATTAATTATTATGCCAAGCTCAGGAAGAAGTAGAAAGCTTACCCTCTGTCAATACAAAGTAATGAATGGTATGTTATGACATGTACAAGTGTAACTACCATGATATACTATTACTACTGTGGTATGTTATGAATTGTACACAGATTGTATGCTATGACATACCGTACAACTAACTAATGCTAACTATGCTAACAACAGGATGGAGTTGATCATCTCCACTACACCCATTGATTACGTGTCAACACTTATAACTCATAACTTGTTGATGGCGGTAATCAACGGACATGTCGACTGCCGAGATGGCAGAGGAAGATCCGGAGAGGATTAGACTCCGGCATTTCTCTGAGCTCCTCATTACAGTGTTCAGAGAAAACATGAAGATGACATACAATGCTGGAGAGCTGGAGACACACATGTACAATGTACAATGCCTGCAGATCAAGTGACTGACTGGAGCCTACAGATACCATGGTCTGTGGTCCGGTGAGTCATCCCCTCTCAGTGCAGGTCTCCCTCTCTCTGCTAGCACTAGCAGGCAACACACTGTACCACCAGCTCTCTGCCAATAAACACCCAGCACATGACTACCTAACGGAATCAATACCGTGGCAAATCAACTTACCTTCCTGTATGCAGTTTAATACACACACTCACACAGATAGCTGGATTAGGAGATTGAAAGGTATAAACCAAGTGTTCCTTCTACCATCTTTACCAGTATGGGTAGTTAATATAATGCAGCATGTTTACCAGAAAGTAACCATTCAACACACCATCTTTACCAGTATGGGCAGTTAATATAATGCAGCATGTCTACCAGAAAGTAACCATTCAACACACCATCTTTACCAGTTAATATAAGGCAGCCTCTCTACC
>JAUTBV010047107.1:9002-20476 GCA_032361325.1 Lepetodrilus fucensis
CTTCAACATCGGTGTTGAGGGTCAGTATCAGCTAGCGGCTTTTGCCGCCGCTGTCATTGGGGCCAAGGTGGTGCTGCCCGATGGAGTTCACATGATCTTCGTGATGGGCGTGGCCATGATCGTTGGTGGCTTGTACTCCGGCCTGGCTGGCCTGTTGAAGGTAACCAGGGGGGTGAACGAGGTGATCGCCACCATCATGTTGAACTCGGTGGCCACCTTGGGCATCATCGCCGGGTTATTCCCCCGCTTCTTGGAAGAGAAGCCCAGCGGGGCGGTCGGGCTGGGAACTACTCCCCTGGAAGAGTCGGCCTGGATGCCCAACCTCAATGGCTTTGTCGAAATCTTCACCCGCGACATCACCAAGGGCCGCAAGCTCTCGGGCATGCTGATTGTTGCCGTCATCGTCGGCATTCTCTATCACTGGTTCATCAACCGCTCAAGGTTGGGTTTCGATGTCAGAGCGACCGGCATGAATCCGCTGGCGGCCAGGGTTGGCGGTGTTCCTTCCAAGCAGATGGTGCTGTTAGCCATGGTTCTTTCGGGAGTGGTCGCTGGACTGGTTGGTATGCCCGACCTGGTGTCTCGCAGCCACTCCTACGATCAGGGCTTCACCAAGCTCCGGGGTTTCGCTGGCATCGCAGTCGCCCTGCTCGGACGAAACCATCCCGGCGGCATGTTCGGTGCCGCCCTCCTCTTCGCCTTCTTGAACACCTCGTCGGGGGTCTTGCAGATCACCAAGACGGCGTCCAGCGAGATTGTCATCATCATGCAGGGCATCATCTTGTTGGCTGCGGTGGTCGCTTACCAGATGGTGGGACAAGTGAAGTTGAGAGAAGAAGTGAAGCTTGCCTCGGCGGCAACGGGAGTGACGTCATGAACTTCGCACAGTTTCAGAAGCTTCCCGCCCATATCCGCTGGCCGATCCTGGCCTTTGTCGGGATCCTGGTCCTTTCCCTGGTTCAGCAATTCACCGGTCAGAGTCTGCTGACTTCCACCACCACGGTGCAGACCGCACTCAAATGGGCCATGCCCATCCTGATTGCCGGTCTTGGGGGCTTGTTCTCTGAGCGGGCCGGTGTTGTCAACATCGGGCTTGAGGGCATGATGATCCTGGGCACCTGGTTTGGAGCCTGGGGTGCCATCCAGTTTGGCTCGCCCTGGTGGGGCTTGCTCAGCGGTGTGATTGGCGGGGCTCTTGGTGGCTTGCTTCATGCCATCGCCACCGTCGGGTTTGGCGTTGATCACATTGTGTCTGGTGTGGCCATCAACATTCTGGCCCCGGGGTCGGCTCGCTATCTTTCTGATCGGGTCTTCGCCCAGATGGATGGCGGCTCCATCTCCCAGTCACCTCGAGTGGAGTCACTCGGTGACTTCACCTGGCCCGTTCTGGCCAGCGGCCCGGATCTATTTGGCAAGGTGGAACGCCTCGATTGGTTCCTGATCTCCGACGTCTTCGGAGTCATGCGGGGCATGTTGTTCCAGATGTCTTATCTCACGGCCATTGGGCTAGCTCTCGTTCCGATCTCGGCCTTCTTGCTCACCAAAACCAAGTTCGGGCTCCGTCTTCGGATTGCTGGTGAGAAGCCACTGGCCGGTGAGTCCTTGGGCATCGACATCTATCGCCAGAAGTTCCTGGGGGTCATCATCAGCGGCGGCTTGGCCGGTCTGGCTGGTTCCTTCATCGTGCTGGAGTTGGCGGGCTTGTATCGCCAGAACCAGACCACGGGTCGAGGCTTCATCGCCTTGGCCGCCCTGATCTTCGGAAACTGGAAGGCTTCGGGGGTTCTAACCGGCGCAGTCCTGTTCGGCTATCCGTTTGGTTTGTCCCTTCGGGACTTGGAGGGAACGGCGACACGTTCGCTCTTGTTAGTTATCGCCATTGCTCTCCTGGCCGTCATGGTCTGGGCCTACAACAAGAAGAACACCGCTGATGCGATTCTGGCCGGGGTGGTGTCAGCGGGCAGCCTCCTGTTCTTCTTCGGGACGGATACGGCGCCCTCGTGGTTACCGGGCACCATGCCCTACGTTTTAGTGTTGCTGGTCTTGGTCTTTGCCAGCCAGCGGCTGCGAATGCCCGCCGCGGTTGGGCTGCCATACCGCAAGGGTGGGTCCTAAGTTGACGCTCTCCTTGGAGGAGGCCAGGGCTCTTCCCAAGGTTCTGTTGCACGATCATCTCGACGGTGGTCTCCGACCGGAGACCATTGTCGAGTTGGCCGATGCCGTTGGCCACCAGTTGCCGACCACGGATCTGGATGAGTTGGTGGCCTACTTCCGCCGGGGGGCTGATGCTCGCGACATCCTCCAGTACTTGGAAACGTTTGGCCACACCGTGCCGCTGTTGCAGTCGGCGCAGAGTCTGTATCGGGTGGCCAAGGAAGCTGCCGTTGACTTGGCGGCCGACGGGGTTATCTACGCCGAGGTCCGGTTTGCCCCCGAGCTTCATGTAGGTTCTGCCGACGCTCCCCTGTCGTTGGACGATGCCATCGAGGCGGTTACTTCCGGCTTCGCCGACGCGGTGACTGAGTTGTCTACTGGGCCCGGGTCCGGCGCTGCGGACAATACCATCGCCATCAATACCATTGTCTGTGCCATGCGCACTGGTTCACGTTCGGTCGAAGTGGCCGAGGCCGCCGTGCGCTGGCTGGACCGGGGTACTGATGGTGCTGGCCGGGTTGTGGCCTTTGATCTGGCCGGTGCCGAAACCGGTTTTCCTCCCACCGACCATCTGGCTGCTGTTGGTCTTGCCCGCAAGGGTTTGGTTCATCTGACGGTGCATGCCTCGGAGGCGCCTGGTTTGGAGCTTATTTCCCAAGCGTTGGAGGTAGGAGCCGAGCGGGTGGGCCACGGAGTGCGCCTGATCGAAGACTGTGAGCTGACGCCGGCCGGGCTGGAGTTGGGTCCGCTGGCTCGCTATGTGCGTGATCGTCAGATTCCGTTGGAGCTGTGCCCGTCGTGCAATGTGCAAATTGGGGCGGTACCAACCCTGGCCGATCATCCCATCGGGGCGTTCCTACGGGCAGGGATCAAGGCCACGATCAATACCGATAACCGGCTGATGTCGGGGGTGAGCGCCTCCAGTGAACTGGCTGATGTGGCCAGCACCTTCGATCTGTCTTCCGATGAGATTCGTCAACTGCTGATCAACGGGGCCGAGGCCAGCTTTGCCTCCTATGAAACCAAGCAACGCATCCTGGCCCAGATCACTGCCGCCCTTTAGCTCCCCGCTCCGGCACCCCTCTTGGGCCGCCCGTGCAGTCCTGACCAAATCACGGTTCCTTGCATGTCGGCTTTTTCCAACTTTTACCCGTATGGCTTGAAAGTTGCTTTTATCCGACATTCATCTATAATCGACGAATGTCGGAAATTGACCACATTCTCGTTCGGTCGGGCCCCATGCTCAGCAGCGCCCTCAAGGAGATCAGAAGTCGACGGAAACTGACCCAGCAGGACATGGCCGAACGCCTCAACACCCACCGGACCACCATTGTCGATCTCGAATCTGGCAACAGTCGACAATTGGATCGACTCGCTCGTTTCATCCGCTTCTCCGGTTATGACCTAGTCCTGGTCCCTCGCCAAGCAAAGCCATGAATCCCAGGACGGCGGAACGTCTCGGCATTTGGATTGATGGCCTACACATCGCCGATCTGTTGCGAGATCCTCGTGCCCATCACAAACCGTGCGGTATCCAGTACACCAGCGAGATCACCGACCATCGTTCGAACGGCAGCCTTTGCCTCTCCGCCTCTATGCCCGTGACGCGGCGTCTCATCCTCTCCAAGAAGGGCCCAGGCACGGTCGACAACTGGCTGAGCAATCTGCTCCCCGAGGGTCCGGCCCTGGAAACAATGGAAGACGCCGCCCAACTCTCGAGAGGCGACACCTTCGGCTTCCTCCGTCACTATGGCCATGACTGTGCCGGAGCTGTCTCGTTCCTGGAGCCAGGGCAAGCTCCTGACACAACAAGCCAAACCGAGGATGCCAGGGTTGATCTGGGACAAGCGATCAACCAACTGGACTCTTTTCCAATCACTGGATATGACGGCGACGAGGGCCTATCCCTGGGCGGATTTCAGTCCAAGCTTCTCGTAACCCAACGAAGTGACGGATCCCTTGTCCGACCACGACTGAACGATCCCTCAACTCATATCTGTAAGCCAGATCCCCAAGGCCAGAGACCGGAAGGACTTGCTGTCTCCGAAGCCATTGCTATGGAGGCACTCCGGTTGGCTGGCGTGCGAACCGCCAACACCCGACTTGTTGACGTTGCGGGTCGGCCGGTTCTGATGGTGACGAGGTTCGATCGGGTCAGAGAGCCTGGTGGCGCGTACCGGCGTCTCCACCAGGAGAATCTTTGCCAGGCCGTTGGCCTCCATCCCAGAAACAAGTATCAGCGCCGAAGCGGCCCAAGCTACAAACAACTTGCAGATGTCCTAGTCAGCCACGCCAACGACCCAGACCATGAGCTAGTTGAGCTTCTTCGCCAGGTCACCGCCACGGTCTCGGTTGGCAATTCCGACGCTCACGGTTGCAACTACGGCTTCATCATCCAGGGTGAGGGAATCACCCTTTCACCGTCTTACGACATCGCCAACACCACCGCATTCATTACCCCGCGAGGCACGAAGGGACATCGACTGGCCCTTCATCCCGACGACAAAGATCACCTGAGGAATGTCGGACGCCGCTCCTTGGTGGCCGAAGCCACGAGTTGGGGCCTTACCTCAACGGTGGCGATCTCCACCGTCAATGAAGTGGTCGAGCGGCTGCAAGAGTCGGTTCCCCTAGCAATTCAGACCAACGACCGCTGGATTGACACCAAGGTCCAGCCAGCGGCGCAGGCCATGATCAGCCTTGGAACCAGGCTGCGAGACACCCGTATCGACGGTTAATCCCACGCCATCAGCAGGTGCGGCTTCAGCAGGGGCGGCTTCAGCAGGGGCGGCTTCAGCAGGGGCGGCTTCAGCAGGTGCGGCTTCAGCTAGGGCGGCTTCAGCTAGAGGTGATCGAGCCGTTGCGGAGAGCTTCGATGATCTCGTCCATCTGCGCAACAATGTCGCCGGAAATGACCTTACCCGAGGCGGCATTACCGTTGACGTTGCTCAGGGTGGCGGGAGCGGCGGCGGCCACTTCCATCACTGAGCCCGTTGTTGGTTCAGTCTCTGATCCAGCCTCTAGCTCCGAACCAAGGTGCGCTCTGATGGTGTCGAACAGGACGTGGGCGACCCCGGTCTGAGCGCTGGCGATCAGGCAAGGGCTGGCCTCGGGAGTGACCTGTTGATGGTCCACCATCGTCCCGATGCAGCTGACCGAGCCGTCGTGTCGGGCGGCCTCAACCAGGGCGGCACTACCGGTGATTCCTCCGTATCCGACAACCACATCGACGCCCTGTTCAACCGCCTTCCTGGTTTTGGTGGCGGCCCAGAGCGGGTCGTGGTAGCCGCTGGCCGAACCACCGGGATGGAACGAGGTGAACAGCTGGATCTGAGGGTTGATGAACTGGGCGCCGGCCTCGAAGCCGGTCTTGAATTCAACGGCGGCGGGGTCCAAGTCTGGACCGATGATGGCGGCCACCTTGCCGCTCTGGGAGGTGAGAGCGGCCAAGGATCCGGCCAGGAAGCCGGAGTCTCGATTGGCGAAGCTCAGGGAGATCAGGTTGGGCCAGGTCTCAGTTTCAGGGCCAGCGGCATCAAAGGCGGCGGCGGGGACCGATTCGAGTGCGATGAAGGTGATCTCTGGGTAGCGGTCGGCCGAGGCGAGGACCAGGGTTCCGTTGGGGTCGCCGCCGATGACGATGATGTCGAAGGCGTCGGAGGCAAAGTCCTCCACCTTGTAGCCCAGCTGGGTAACGTCCTCGGCTTCTAGCACCTCAACGGTTGAGGCCAGCTCGGCTTCGATGCGTTCAAGGTCGCTCATGATGTAGGAAAGCTCGATGGCTCCGGGGGCTAGGGCCACACCGACGCACACAATTTCTGGCTGCTCACAACCACGCTCCGTCGTCGCCGAGCTGCCGGTCGCCGTGCTGCCAGTTGCCTTATCGCCGGTCATCGAACTGCCGGATGCCGAGTCGTTGGAGTCGGAGCCGGTACCAGAGTCGGCCAGTAGCTCCGGCACTGATTCGGCGCTGGAGTCCTCGTTGGAGTCGGCGCTACCGGCATTCTCATCGGTGGCGTCGGAGCTGGTACTGCAGCTGGCCAAGAGGAGGAGGCTGGCCAGACCGGCGGTCAGAGCGATTCGTCCCTGTGATGAAAGAGGGTGAGACAAGGAGCGAAGCAAGACCATTCCTGATCTATCGGCCAAAGATCAACCAAATCCAGTTGCCTGATCGTTCTGCGAGCCCCATAGCTGTCCCCATGGGGATACCGGTTCAGATCCAGCTCAGCGACGAGAATCTCGCAATGCTTGACCGGATGGTGGGCGATGGTGTGGCCAAGAATCGCTCCGATGTCATCCGTCTGGCTCTGGCCACCCTTGACGATTCGGTCCTGCAGGCCCGAATCGGAGAGACCATCGCCAACTCCTATCGATTATTACATCAATCCAGGGAAGATGATGCCCTCGCCATGGACAACGCGATTTCCATGACGGAGGCCAAGCTCTGGTGATCCAATGGACCGAAGGGGTAGGGGTTTCTTCCTATCGATCACAGGAGCTACCGGCCCTACGGTTTGGCGGTGGCGGAACACACAGGCGATGATCAGACGAGCACTGACCAGACGACGGTGCTACCGTCATGGACTCGTGCCGGACGCTATTCGGCCCCAGAACCTCGGCGCAACCCAGCCCCAGAACCTCGGCGCAACCCCGCCCAGAACCTCGGCGCAACCCAGCCCCAGAACCTCGGCGCAACCCCGCCCCAGCACTCTATTGGACTTCCCACGTGCGGAGTCCCCAGATCTGAAGGCTTCGCTTGAGAACACCAGCCACTACCGGCCAACCAGGCTCAAAGACCATCCCGGGCCAGCCCCGTATTGATCCAACCCGGACCGGCACTCATCCAAACCGTACGCGTAGTCATCGCCGGGGCCGTATTCATCCAGCCCGTACCCGTAGTAATCACCGAGGCCTCGGCTCGACCTACGGACTGGGTCTCGCCTGCGCTCTGGGAGTGGCTGCCACGCTTGGCCTGGCGGCCTGCTCGGGTGGATCCGAGACGGTCACCCCACCAACGGTCCAGCTCACCACCACCACGACGGCCCCCACCACCACCTCAACCACCGAGCCAACCACCACCACCCAAGACCCCGACATCGCCGAAATCCTCGCCATTTACGAGCGCGCCGTCACATACACATCCGCCAGCGATCCAAGTCTGGACTCCCCCGGCCTGGAAAACTTCGTCACCGACCCCCTCTACTCCACCAAGCAACGAATCCTCTCCGAGTGGGCTGCAGATGGCTTTGTGCTCGGCGAGGGTGAATACAAGGTTCATGTACTGGAGGTCACCGTCGACGGAGACACCGCCACCGTCCGGTCCTGCAACCTCGACGGCGCCGAACTCCTTGACTCCGATGGTCTGGTATTCATCCCCTCCGACACCGAACGCTACCTACGCCTCCACCACCTCATCCGAACACCAGAAGGATGGCGAAATAGCGACGTCGAATTCATCAACGGAGAGAGGACCGTATGCGACGCCTGATCCTTGCCGGAGCCATCCTGGCACTTGTCTTTCCGAACTCAGCCGCTGCTATCGACGACTCCAGCGACGGTCGATCCGATGCGGAAACTCGCATAATCCAAGTATCCGACTCCCACAACGTCCCAGGCCTCGGCACCCGACCGGTGGGGGGCAACATCTTGCAAGGGTGTGTCTTCCGAGCCAACCTCACCGGCCAACAGGTCGTCACCTACGGCGACCAACGCCACATCACCCACAAACCCTCCATCGACTTCTACAACAACAACGAACAGGCGGCGGAAGGTGAGGAAGGAGCAGAGGGGGAAGGATCCCTCTACCACCTGGCCGTCTGCAACCGCCGACTGTTCGGCAACCGCTACTGGACCGCCTGGCCCGTCACCGAACCCATCCCCCAGATCTTCATTGATCCCATCGCCCTCCACGCCTACAACTCCATCCAGATCCCCCTCCCTACCCCCAAGTCATCCCCACCGGGCACCCAAGATCATCCCCTCATCACCCAACTCGAAACCTGGTACTGGACCGACCCCGCCCTCTGGCAACCCGACTCCGTCACCGCCTCCATCCCCGACTTCGGCATCTCCGTCACCGCAACCGTCACCCCAACCACCTCCTGGTGGAACCCCGGCGACGGCTCTGCCGCCATCATCTGCGAAGCAGGCGATGCATGGACACCAGGCTCCAATGACGATGACGCCCCCTGCAGCTACACCTACAACTCAACCACCCAACACGACGGAGTGAGCGAGCCTTACAAACTCACCACCACCATCGAGTGGACCGTCACTTACACCTGTGTCCCAGTCAACAACTGCCCCGGTCCACCCGACGTGCCTGGCGCCATCGTTACCGAAATCACCCGAGACATCTGGGTCACCGAAATCAAAGGCCTCATCACCCGCTAAACCACTACTCCCGGATCCAACACCGAAGATAATGGACTTCACGACCCACTATTGGGTCGCCAAGTCCATTATCTTCAAGGTTCGGCATCTGACCAGCCGTCAGGTAGCGGGAGACGAAAGCTGTTCGGCTCGTGGCGGAGCGGACATGAAGTAGCCGAGCATCTTGGTAGTCACCGTGGCCATTGGGCGCACGGCCAACGAGTCGGCCAACGGTGGCACCACCAGCTTCAGCTCACGTCGGACCCACGGGGGCAGACTAGTGATGGCCCCGGCGGCCAGACTGGCATAGGTTCCCCTCGACCACCAGGGCAGTGGAGGTGAACTCAGGAAGCGCACGGTTTCCAGGGCGTCCTCGGTTACCTCGCACTCAGAGCGGAAGTCCGCCAGGCACTCGGCCAAGGCAGCGGCTGATTCCGGTGGGTCTTCAGAACCAAGACGACGAGCGACCTCGGCCATCTCGGCCACATACCGGTCCCGGTCTGAATCTCGAAGCTTGCCATCACCATACCGATCAAAGGCGGTGAGGAAGCTATCGATCTCGGCCACATGAACCCACAACAGGAGGTGGGGATCGTTGGCTGAATAGGGCCGCCCGTCGGGAGCAGTACCAACCACCCGCTCATGCACTCGACGCACGATGGCGATGGACTCTTCGGCCGATGCGGTCGACCCGTAGGTGGTGGCCCCAACAAAGCGGCTGGTGCGGTTGAGCCTGCCCCAGGGATCGGTCTTGTAGTCAGAGTGCTGGGCCACTCCGGCCATGGCCAGAGGATGCATGGTTTGCAAGAAGAGTGAGCGCAGGCCGCCAATCAGCATGGATGGGTCACGATGGATCCGCCAAGCAACGCTGGCTGGTCCAAACAAGCCGGGATCCTCAGCGGTCGCTAGCTCTTGAACGGTGAGTTGTTCGTTCCCGATAATGCCCTTGCGAATCTGTGCACCACCCCGAGCCCGTAGATCCGAGACCAATGAGTTGGCGCCACGGGTTAGACCACCAATCCCATTTGTTGTGCCGCCGATGATCTCGCTGGCGATGGTGGAAAGAGTGACGGCCATGACACGACTGTAGAAGAGTTCGCCTCACCAGCGACAGCGCCAAACGAACCAAGATCGTGAGCGATTTAGGAGTTGAGGGCGTCGAGGACAGCCTGGCCGCGTGGCGAAATGTTGTAGCCGACACGTTGGCTTTGGGTAAGTCCCAGCCCCTTAAGCTTGCGAACATCGAGCTTGAACGGCTTGGTCTCACGACCAAATCCGGCGGCCAGGTCCGGGGCGCGGACTGCGGGTTGGTCGTGGATGACTTGGAGCACTGCTTGGGTCCAGGCACCGTGGCTGGATCGTGCGTCAAGGCGATTCAGCCGTTTGAGGATGTCGGCCATCTCATCATTGTTGGGCACGGTGATGGCAAGTTGGGTGCGTGGGTCGGGCCCAGCGAGGTGGAAACAGATCCGGTAGAGGGTGGTGTCTTCGCTGGGCGGGCCCAACTGTTTCAGCGCATCAGCGGCCGATTGCCGACCAGCCCTTTGAGCATCGGCGTCATTGATCTCATCTTCGTCAATCACGTCACAGGCGTCGACCTCAAGCATTCCCGCGGGGCTGCGGTACTGATTGCCGACAATGACCTGGCATCTTTTCCAGCGTCGGAAGGTGACGGTGATGGTCTCATCGGCCAGTCCGTCCCACGCATCCTTGGTGAATCTCATTCGCCCCCTCGTCCGGTTCCGAAAGGGACAGTATCTCCAGACAAGCGTCGGACCGGGCAACCAGGTGGTGATCCTGTCAACTCTTATCACTAAACAAAATCTGACTAGCGGGAACCAGAGTGGGACACGAACCGTCAGATCACCATGCGAAAGCTCTCTGTCCCCATCCTCGCCCTCGGCCTAGCAGCCGCCACCACGGCGGGTTGCGGCAGTGACTCGGCCGCACCAGACCCAATAGAGGCCACCGTCGAACGAGGCTCTGTTGACCAAGACGCTCCAGCCAAGGAATGGGTGTCGGGGATCAACCAGGCTGGCTGGGACTTCCACCGCACCTTGGACGGCAACGCCGTGTCCAGCCCCGTCAGCCTCGGAGCGGCCTTCAGCTTGCTACGGGCTGGCGCCTCCGAACCGACCGACACCATTCTCGACGACATCTTCGGGTTCCCAATCGGCGACGGGACTCACACCGGAGCCAACTCGGCTCTCACTGACCTGGCTGGGGCCACCGACGGTACGACCACGCTCGATATCAACAACCAGCTCTTCGTTCGTATCGAACCGCTCCAGCCTTTCGTTGACACTGCCGCCGCCCACTATGGAGCCTCCCTGGTTCCCATGTCGCTGGACGGCGCCGATGCGGCGGCCGAAATCAACTCGTGGACCAGCGACAAGACTCGGGGGCTGGTCCCGAAGATCGTTGAACCAGCCGATATCACCGTCGACACAGCCCTTGTCATCGTCAATACCGTCTATTTGGATGCCAAGTGGCGCTTTCCGTTCGAGGCCGCGTACACGGGACCGAGTTCCTTTCGCCTTGACAACTCAGCCGACGTTGAGGCCGACTTCATGCGGATGGATGACCCGGCAAGCCTGCGCTATGTCCAGCAAGCCGACTATGTGGCCGTTGAGCTTCCTTACCAAGACGGTGACCTGGCAATGTGGCTGATTGTGCCCGATGCGGTTGAGGGTCTTGAGTCGGTTGAGGCCAGCCTGGACGCAACGGCCATTGCCCGATTCTCAGAGCAGGCCAGCCAGGGACAGGTGTCGCTGACAATTCCGAAATGGGAGTTCGCCTTGCCACCGACCGATCTGCTCGAATCCTGGCTCTGCCCAGAAGGACTCTGCCAGCATGCTCCGCTCCAGGGCATCCACGAGCGAAGCGAGCTTCAGTTTGCCCTCCATGGAGCCAAGATTATTGTTGATGAAGACGGCACGGAAGCTGGT
>JAUTBV010047218.1:0-20471 GCA_032361325.1 Lepetodrilus fucensis
TCCTCCTCCTCCTCCTACTACTACTACTACTACTACTACTACTACTACTACTACTACTACTACTACTACTACTACTACTATATATATGTACGATTACTGTGCAAAATACGTGAAATCGTGCAGTTGTAATACGATCACATTGAGCTATAAAACAACGTGGTTTTCCGAATGCGATGCTCATGCATATATTTAAATGAGTAAATATTACAACATCACAGGGCTGCGCTGCTTTCTATCATTATCACCGATGCATAAATTTACGATGTCAGTTACAAGCTTAATACGTCCATTATTATCATTATCATCTGTCTGTCTGTCTCTCTCCAATACTTAAAGCAATGCAGACAGCATTTAAGGAACCACACCTCCCACCCTACACATCCACACTGTCCCACCATATCCACCCTGTCCCGCCATATCCACCCTGTCCCGCCCTACCCTCCGCATACTCCACCCAATCCCATCCATTCTACCTGTTAAAACCAATATTTAAGTAATTTGCTAATCATTACCACAATTTCAATACGATGAAAATACTTACTGTAGCAGGATAATCCACATGTCGACAACAACACCCCAAAATTGATTTAACACTTTCTTTATTGTCCTTCATTTTTTTCCGTTCTGGCCAATAAAATCGAAAATAAATTGCATACATATTAAAACCTCTTTGTGATACAACAGTACGCTTAAAATCGTCACCGAGCTTTTATGGACGCAAAGGTTTTGGTCCATTTCCTAGTGTGTCTCCTTAATGCAGAATCCATTTATTTTGAAACACATCACGGTTCCAGATAATGAATCTCTCTCTCACGCGTAAGTATAATGGGTTAATTAGGCCGGTAGAGGGCAGTCATAGTCGAATGGCGGACTCAGGTGTTGATGAAGGAAGGTAGACATTTGCAGACGGCCTGGAACACAATAGATCACTTCTAGCCGGAGTCAACGATGAAAGGTTGTTGATAATTAATTGAGCCGAAGGCTAATTGTCCATAACGTATCCCCGAAGTCGGCGGAACTTTCACCACGCCGTGCATTAATTGTTCATAGCGTTTCCCTATCGTCCATAGTGCATGTAATTGGTGTTTGCGGGTAATCGTGCAGAAGAGGTGTTCGTGACGGCGAACGCTTGTCTGATGAAAAATGCACTCGTTGTTTTCAAGTCCTTGCATCAAGCCTATAATACGTATTCTCTTCTGTGCACCCATTCACGAAGCTCTCGTATCCACTAAGAGAGCATGGCTCTTAGTTTAAACATAGTTATTGACCAAAATGTCATGATATTGGATAAAAGCTAGACTGTTACAGGATCCGCTTTCTAATATTAGTAGCTCTCTAATTTTGGGTATAATACATGGCTCTCTCGTAGTGATCAGCGAGAACGATAGTTACGAGAGCGCTATGGTCTCTTAGTTGATACGTACGAGAGCTTCTGGAAAGGGTGTCAGGCAAGGACTTTCCTGTACAAAACGGCGAAACTCCAAGACAAGTCTAACTCCAAGACAAGTCTAACTCCAACCTTAGACAACGTGTAGTCATTGGGTAAGAACGGAGGTATGGTTACCTAGACATCCGCCGTTAATTCGTACACGAGAGCCGTATGGCCATCTTCCAGAAGTTGTCGTAAACGTAATGACATAATCAAGCGGAAGTGGAGAAAACGTTGATGTTTCCGGAAGTATGACATATTCCTTCACGACAGTTAATATATTTAGTGCTTTACGGAATGGTCGTATCGGTAGTACAGATGTAGGTAAAGATTTACGTCAGTTCCTTCAAAACTGTATACTTGTCCAGGGGGCCCAAGAACAGTTCGTAGCTATACTATAAGAATAGTTAAGATTATCGTACGATTGTAAGAAAGTTTCAAGAATAGACCCCTTGGTTTACACCTGATTTACATTCGTAGCAACTTCGCGACGTTCCGGATGTGGATGTGGATGTCACTTAGTTAATACGATTGCCTGATTTAGTATGAGCATTTCGCGAAAGGTCAGCATACATTTAAAGTCTCAGATGCTGCTGATGGTTGGACTCGTTCTTTTAACTTTACGCTGGTTATCACACTTCCTATGTACAGACGGTTACCAGTCTGCGTTCGCAGGCTCTCCTCTAATATACCGGATACAGAACATATAGGATCGTAAATGGTCAGTGCACATCTTGAACACGCCTCGGGTATCATACGACTTCATTTCACACTCTGCCATCAATACCTTGTTTACAACGACATTCGGTGGCAATGTCGTTATTTATGTCCGCGGAGGCAAGTACTGCGGGGAGTTTGCGACAGGTGGCGCTAATGACAGTTGTTGTGGTTCAATGAAGCAGAGGTACGGAGCTTGCAATGTTAATGAAGACATCAGTTTCTGGCCAAATCCACTTATGTCATCATCATACCCATCAGCTCGTATTAGTGCTAGTTTTATTATGTCATGGTACTATGTCACAGGTAGACTAATATAAGCCATATCTATAGTGAACTCAACTTCCGTTGTACCCCGAATATAGAATAATATATCTTGGTGAAGTTCCTCTCAGTAAGGCTAAGTGAAGAAGGTAACAGGTGGGCTACATGGTATTGGATCCAAATCGTAGAAGGCAGAAACGTCGACGATCAAACGTCTTGATAATACTAATACATGGCAAGTACTCGGTGCTTCTTGTAAGAAACCCATATGTCTGAATTAGTATTAACATAATTTCAAGGAAGAATAAATCCTAAAGCCATGCAATTAAGTATTACTATACATATTATTTAGCTATATAGTACACTTCTTTATTCTCCCTAGTGTCTCTGAGTCTTGTTCTCACTCTCTCTCTCTCTTCTCTCTCTCTCCCTCTCTTTCTCATTCTCTCTCCCCCTCTCATACACTCTTTCTCTTTTTCTTCATTCTATGTCACGTCTCCTTCTACATCTTTCTCAATCCCCCCCTCTTTATGTCTGTCATTTCGCCACATAAAATACATATTGTTTACATATTATAACATATATTTTCCATTACTGAATCGCCAGATATAATATAATGACACCTGGCCTCGAGATTACGAAACCTTTTGAGTACGATTTCATGCTCAAGCTCAGATTTTATATGGAGATATGTCAACTCGTACTCCAAAAAACCCAACAGAATTCGTAATCTCGGGGCCAGTTCTTCAAGCAAAGTTGTAAAAAGGTGCCACACCAGAACGATCCAGAATTGACGTCGAGGTTCCACAGAGAACAACATGCCCACGCAGTCGGTCGCCGTTCCTGAGGACACAATATAGGATTAATAATCTTCCCCATTGTCCACGTCTCAAACACTCTCGGACAAAAACATCACAGTTAAATAACTGGCAATATTTCACCACGTAGCGCTACGGTACCACAAAGCCAGCCTCTCACGACTCACAAACAAAGATGGCCGCTGAGCAAGCACGAACGATGAAATCACAGGTGATACGCTCCCGATCCCAAACAATGACTATCTGTTGTGGATGCAACATAAATTCATGTGTGAAATATTTATGATGACAAAACAGGTGATTGTTTATCGAATTAATAATTGAAGTGGGGGGTTCACGTATGAGTCAGGATCGTGGGTTATTGTATCGTGTTCTACGTCGCAGACAGACCCGCCTTGTGTCGTTTGTGTTTGCGTTATGATCAGCTCGCTTCTGGATTGCAAGGGAAGACAACTCATTAACATCTGAACACGTTTAGCATTTTGAACTTTTCAGAAATTGCAATCAAAGATTTGTTTGACCTTGGACAATCGCAAAGCAATTTACAGCACTGTTTGCAGGCATGTGGCGCAACTATGCGCTCGTGCGTAAGACTGGGATTGATCCCATATAAGGAAGATGACATTCGAAAGATGGCACACATAGACGTACGTGTGCCGAGCGTAAGGTACGGAAACTACGGTAATTAGAATGGAAAGAATATCTCAGGGTCTTGTCTGAAGTAAGATGGCATTAGAAAAATGACGTACATGGATACAACTTATAGAGCGTAAACCACGGTAATTAGAAGGAAAAGACATACACACACATTTGGGCAAACTGATACTATCTAAAGAAATATGCCATTCGAAATAAAGGCGTATGCCTACACAAAAATCAGCGTGTTTCACTACGGTAATTAGAATTTAAATACCTATATATACAACATGTATACGTCATTCCACCTACGACATATAAAGAACATTGCACTTACAACGTGTACGAGTCTTCTATGGAAATTCTACAATCACTTTGTACTAGAGCGTATTCGTTTCAAACATTCGACCAACCCTAGGGTGATGAAATTAGCCAATGACCAAACACTCATGATGCTGCGAGTACCCTCATTGGCTAATTTCATCACGCGACCGTCACCATAGGGTAGGTCGAGTGTTGAATCTAATACGCTCATATATAGATACGCGATCGATAAGTGTATGTACATAGATAAAGTAGCATGGATATTACATACAATATTCATACGAACGACATCATTGATAACACGAATTGGCTAACCTCGCGTATTCTTCTATAACATAAATGCATTCGGGATAAAGCAAATAAAATAATAATAACCCCATACTACATTCAATAATGCTAATTCACGTATTATATTCAATTGTTATACAGTGGAGAAAATTGTTATTGATTGACGCTCTTGACCGTAAAAGCCAAGAAGGGTGGACATTAAAGATTGACAATTGTCTCAGATATCGACAATTATGATAGTTTACTGTTGTTGTGGCGACATATTATGTTGCTGTAAAAACTGGGAGCATCGTCTGACACTGAGGAATTGGGATTGGAAACATTAAATTGGAAAAGTAACTTGTGTGGACAATTGTTTGAACGCAGGACGTTGAGTTCCGAAGTCTGACGATCTTTCGCTGCGCTACCTTCACGATGCTGCGTTTTATCTATACAATCAAATCTATGGTATTTTATTAATGAGTTTCGATCGGTAGACGACTGATAATATAATTCACATGCACCATATATTAAAAAAAAAAGATAAAACAGTAAAATACATTTAGTTTTCTCAGTAATAGTACTCTTTGTGAAAGCTGTATCCTGAACTAACTCAAGCAGATGTATGTGACATTCCATCCGTTACAGTGCTGAGATAGGCTTTTAATGAGATTGTAGTATCCACTAATATAAGAGACTATAACACTCTCGGAGTGATCAACGAAACAGCTAATAGAGCTATGTTTGTTTTAGTGGATATACAGTTGATAAATAAATTTCTGATGTAAATAATGTCTCTGTTTGTCTGTCTGCCTTCATGAAAAGGTGTTCTACCACACAATATCTATTTAAAATGAACTCTTTGTTCGTTTCCGATTGTGCCTCTCGATAAACAGCGGAAACGAACAAAGATTAAGCTTTTATTGGCACCAACAATTGGTATCCTCATGCATGACATCATATGGTCTTTTAGCAACGTCTCTAAGACAACGCATGTAACACTTCTATAGAAACATGGCGACTTTCCAGATCTTTGTTAAAAAAAGTAGACAATTATTATCGTTGAATGAGGCCTTTATACACATGTCATCAACTATTGATGAACATCAGCTAAGGGCGTCTTGTAGTCAGTATGGAAGCTATGGTACAAGGAATTGACAACCGGGTTGTATTTACATACAGAAAGGATTCCCAGAGATTCCTGTTGACATTGTCAACGATTCTTTAAGGAGTGTCTCTGACAATATTATAGCGCTGTCACAGTTGATCGTGTGCGTACAGAGACAATACTGATCAATATACCGTATATTTACTAAACTACCGGAGGCGTTTATTATGAAATGCGGTTTGATGATTTACTCTTGCTAATGATTGTTGTCACCACTAGTAGTATAGATGTTTTTGCTATTTAATGTCAAGTTTTTACTATAAAAAAAGGACACATGACTTTTTTCTTTAGATTATTATTCTATCATTAATAATTGTCTTTATCATATTTGGAAGTATGTATATCGGTGGATATTGATTTGGTTTTAAGTTTTATGATTTTTTGTATAGCGTCATTATAAGTAATGATTAGTTTCTATGGAATGATTTCGTGCCTAACATGGCACGAATTGGTACATTTAAAATATGTTTTACAAAGTATGCCAGAAGGGCGTTAAACATAAACGTTTAAGCATATAAGTAAGCTATATTCATCACTCAGCCAACGTTTTAACACCACCGGGTACCTAAAATAATTGACATACACAATCTCTCTCTCTCTCTCTCTCTCCATCTATCTCTCCCTCTATCTCTTTCCCTCTCTCTAACACACACACAAACACACACACACACGGAAGTTTTCCGGGTTTGTATTCGAAATCCAACCTTTATTTATGTAGTCTGGTCCACTAACCAAAGTGCTACATATGCAGATAATCCCAAAATAACCCCTTCCCAAATAAAATAAGGTATTATTGTACCGAGATGACAGATATCATTATTATTTTATGTATTCCAAACTAATATACCATAGGAATGAAAAGAGGAAACACACGTGAGATATAGCGTCTAAAAACATCATCCGAACCCGATGACTCTCAAACGGACCGACACAAATATCGGCTTTATTAATAATAATTTCACAGGAAAAGTTCGGGACAAACATATTATCTGGTAATGTGTTTGTTCTCTCAACCCGTGTCCAAACAAAAAGTTCAGTTCACGAGCGAAGCCACATTGACTGTTTTCTCCGATATTTCACACATGATAACATTACTCCGGATACCAGTCTTGTCGGGGCCAGAAACTATCAAGTATTGTCGGCATCCATTGGAGAGCTAACGTTACGAGCCGCGATCATGTCCGGAAAACCTTGTCTCAAAAATGTAATTGTCTCCAGCCCTTCAAAACTGAAATTCTCGTTATGAATGCAGATCATTGTTCGTTAAATATCCACGCCTTGTTTTCCATGTTCCCAACGTTTATAACGGCGTCTACATTGTCGAGGGAATGTGGTGGAATTCACTGATGAGTACGAACTAATAATATGATTGTGAAGGTTTAAAAGACAGGCGGTGAAAGAAAATTGAACATGTGTAATGCATCCGGACATAAAATTAAACCAAATGTAAATTTTACAACATTTTATTTCATTTTAATTAGATCTAAGTATATATGCCAACAGAGGCTAAATGCCGTAACACATTCTAGCATGTGTAAATACGCACTTCGTGATCTGCTGCGACAAAACAAAAAACCCACGCTAATTCAGTCAATCAATTATCAGTTAACATTATATAATTCATAATACAGCATCCATATCAAATAACAATCATTGACAATTATTAAACTAGGCTTACTTTAATTTGTCCTTTGAACAATTAAACATGCATTTAAACGCTACACATGGCCGGCAAAGTTATCATTCAATCTAATTGCTAAAGTTAATTTTGTATAGCAACTTTACGTACAATAACAAATCTAAATCTAGTTTCATTTAGAATTTGAAACTTGTCTAGTATAGCAATTCCATTATATGGAATAGTAATAATCTACTTTCATTTAGAATTTGAAATATTATGTCTAAATGTCCCTACATCTATAGATGATTTTTATATTATTAAGAAATATAATTTTTGAAATTTTAATTTAATAATAAAAATAAAAATATATTCACACATTTCTAAGTTCGCCTATTACGTGGAAGCGCAACAAACTCCCCAACCAATATTCATATTTAACATTATACTTCTATATGTATTTATTTTCAATATGTGTCATAATGGCATACGTTTAGGCTTCAGACTGTATTCACATCTCGTCTACAGAGGACAGAGGGACGGTTGTTAAACAACCAGAGGGATAACCTGCAAGGCCCTCTGAATCTCACATGCCGTCTATGCAAAGTTTGCTATGAGATCAAACAGAGCGCTAGCTAATTCATATCAGTTGAAACAAGATTGTCTTTTGTTTAAAGAGGAAGAAACGCAAACACGAGAATTATGGATTTATCTCGACCATATTCCAAATTTTATGTATGGTATTCTGTATGAAAATATTATACCAAGACATCCCCGTATGTTTCGGCTTTGGGAAAGCGTGTGAATTTATCCCGTGAGATCAACGTGAGATCACGATGAGATCAGGAAGTAATGCCATTTAACACATTAACAAGCCTCGAACATGCACTGATATTTTTTGGGTTCAAGAAACGCGACTAGCTGGTGGCATCTTGGTAAGTGAACAAGCAACTCTTTTGCTAATATATATGTATTTTTGTGTGTAGAACAGTTCTGTGCAACGGGGCACAGGATCGTAACATCCCAAAACATGTATCAATTAAGATAATATAATGTGTTCTAATTGTATACACATTACAAAATGACAAGGAAAATGTTCACGTATTTATTGTTTGGATATTATGTCGTTATAGGGCATACATGTATGATATTATTTTGTCACGTTTTAAGAGTATCATCGCCAATAAAAAAAGGAAAATTCTTTCCTACTATAGTGTTTGAAATAATTGTATTTTAGATTTCAATAGCAGAATCGTGATATAAAGTTATGACGGTGCTGGGTAAATATTCCAGACCAAATACTAGTATTCCATTGGCTATGTCTGCAATAGTTTAAATATAAATGACGTAAACAGGAATTAAAATGAACTCAATTTAATTAAATTTACAACCGTATTCTTCTTGCACAACAAAACAAACACGTGACAAACAAAGAAACCAACAAAGGTGTCAATGTCAAGACGAGAAACTTGAATTTGATGTAACGTCACTTGACTTCTTTGCTTTTTCCTGGAATTCTGTAGACATATCCACGATTAGGGCATACACACGGCACTGTCCGGCCCAGATTAAGCATACCCGATCACCATTCAGATTTGAATCTGTATCAGGAACGAATTGTATCTATGAGTAACCGCTATTATCGCAATCAAAAAGAAGATTGCTAGTAATCAAGGAAGGTAATCCATTTCATCAACCATCGGCGGTACCCCCTTGTCAATTTCAATGCGCCTTGGGCTGTTTGCGCAGCTTGAAAACACGGGTACTTCAATGTCAAGAAATGTTTTTCTTCACGAAACGAACTCGCTTAACGGTGTCTAATCCATCGCATTATCCAACCTCGGTGATTGACGGAAAACGTATTCCGAGCAAAATGTTTACATAGCGACAATGTATTCATTTTATTTGTTTGATAGAATGCATTTACGTGTATTTCGTACGAGTAATGTCACGGCCGATGGTTCTCTGGCCGACAATGGCCGATGATGCCACCTATTGTTGAGGTGAAATTGGTGAGGTGTCTGGATTAAGCCTGGAAGCGTAACACCCCACAGTTTTCGGGTAGCTAGGGTGGTCCTGGAAAAACAATATTTCCCAAAAGAATCGCCTGATTTGAGTGGGGTAACAGCCTGAAACAATGGACAGTGCTTTATGTTCTGGTCGGTTCTGACACGTCTGAACATTCACAGGTGTAAAGTTACCAGACGAGGAAAAGAAGAGACACGTACAAGAGAAGAGACACGTACATGTACGTGTTGATTCGTGTCGTGTCATCGAGGCTGGAACGCTTGGACAAACCAAATCTGTAAAGTTCTTCACCCCTGTGACAGGAAACGTAACATCTGGTTTGCCAATTGACGTCATCATTTAACGGGTAAATTATTTTTCTTTAATTTTATTTTAGAGATCTAGAAATCGTTTCACGAAGCTCTAATATCTACTACGAGACCATTGTGCTCTTGTAGCAATTTCTTGTACATGGGATCAGGCATTTACAAGAGCGTACGTTATGACCTTGTAGTGGATAATTAAGAGACCTTCGTGAAACGATACCGACTCGCCATCAAGAACCAAAGGTAAAATTTAGAAATGTAGGCACCTAGCTACTACCCAGTAGGATGAGATGTAAATGTGAATGTTAAATACCCTTACCTAAATAGCGTTATGAACCCGCCTTCGAACATGGATTTGGGGCAATATAAATGTGCACATTATTATTATTAGTAGTAGTATTAGTAGTAGTATAATACTAATAATATGTATTTAATAGTCCTTCTCCTTATTTTAAGCGTCATTATGATAAAAACTATGGCAATGGGAAGTTGGCTCCTTTTTCCTTTTTCGATATTCAAAATATTTCTAGTTTTTTTCTGAATAAGGAGCTAGTATTCTATGATACATGACAGATTATGTAATTCAGATTTGATAGGTGCAATATAAAGGTCTTAGTAGAGCCTATCAGCCTATGTAGGTGTAATATCACACTTCCGGTTTAGGCACGTTTTAAGGATTTTCATGTAGTTGTAGGAGAATTACGGTACATGAGAGAAATTTGGTGTTAATACACTAAATATTTGTCATCGAAAAAGGATATTTAAAAAATAAAATATAATGAATAATTCTATGAAGAATTAAGTAAAAATAAAAATAAGAAATCATTAATATATTCGGGCAGCTGGTGGTTATGATGTAACTTTTAGGTTTTTATTTTTGTCTCGGTCTGGTGATCTTGAAAACATGACATAATTAAATCTATAATCCCATCATGGACTGGATATAAAGACACACAAGCAACAATTTGGCTCAGGTGTAGATATCAGTTATTACCACTCCGCTTTGATATAGATATCTTTTATTCCTATCTATATGATTCCTACATATGCCTAGGGCCTTCTTGCCACGTTTACGATTGTTGTTCTTGACTTAGCGAGTGTTATAACACGAACAAACTGTCCGCTTTGTATTTGTACAATACACATGATGACCTGGGCCCGTATTCTCGAAACTTCGTAACTTAAGAATTTCTTAGTCAGAAAAAAATATCTATTGAAAATTGAAAAAGCAGGAAAACAGTGTTAGGCAAATTCTTAGTAGGCTACTTACGAACTTCGTAGGACTTACGAGGTTTCAAGAAAACAGGCCCAGGGCTGCGTTTCAGGGAATGGTCATAATGTAGTCCTGGCCTAAATCAGTCCGCGCGGCAGAAAATGACGTAAATCTCGAATTTACGCCCTGATTATCTGTAGGCCTACGACCCTTTCGTGAAACGCGGGCCAGGGTCGTATATCATTTTTAGTCAGTTATATGATACATTCTAAATATATATTGAGACAAACCTTGTTTAACTATTATTAATCTGCAAACATGAACTGTGGTTTATAAACCATAACTTACGAGTTGAAGTTGATTTTATGACTACACAGCTTTCAACGACTGTATAAAACGTGCATTTGGCACCGTTTGTTTCCTTGCGTTAAGTCATGCTAAGCGCAATCGAGACCAGACCAAAACCAGTCTAGCGGCTGGTGTACTGAACACAACCAAATTTTCAATGGTAAACCCATACGGAACGGGAGTTAGATCACGTGGCCTATGACAGATGTGGTAAATAATGAACGCATAGCATTTATTTGGCACCGTTTGTGTCCTTGCGCGGAGAGAGGTCACACGGAACAATATTTATAAATGTGCTCAAGAACACAATGTAATCATTCTTTTTGATACAAATTTGGTCAAAGAAACATTATGAAAGGTTATCGCAGGATAATGTATATATAAGGATATAAAACCTAATATCAACACGATTAATCTACATGTCATACAGCCTAGAGATATGGTGTGATATCATTAACAGAAAAACAGGAAACAGAGTCTAGTTATAGAGCAAACAAACAGTTTTTATAACGATGTTTAATTTGTCTGCTGCCTGTATACATTTTGGCAATATTTCTAGTAGCCTATATACATTCCGGTAAGTAATAAACACGAAGCCATTCCCCAAGATCTCATACCATGTATCTACCATAGCCTAGCGTGCAGTACCACGTGCTTATCACTACCATAAATAACTGAAATTATTATGTTTTTATTAAAATTGTGATTTATAGCTGCTTTCAATATTATTTCACTTATATCACGACTCCGAATGTTGCAGTAAACCTGCGAGCACCGGTTGGTACTGGCGGACCAATGATAATATATCTGCATTGCCATTCTAAGGCACTGCATCCTATCGATATCGCGCCAGAAAGATAACTTTCACGAAGATTGACGCCGAGGAGATTGGGGAGCGATTTGAATATTAATTTCCGAAATCCAACGTTCTACTACCATTGCGCTAGCTACAACACACACCGACATTGTTATATAGTACACTTACTTTCCAAGATAATATATATTCTCATACTAAAGGCCTCGATCTATTCGGATTATCTCCACTTCGTGATATACGATTCAATATCGATGTATATTTGTGTATGCCCCGTCCTTAATTAAAAATTGTTAAAGGAAATTAATTGTCTCATTAATAATGCTTCCAGTCTTCCTGTCTTTGGCATCTGTCAGTGTTCCAGTCAATCGCTGTACACTAACAAATTTACTGTTTTCCCATCTACCCGTAAAGTTTAATACGTGCGTGTCGAAGGCGGCACTGGGTCTTGTCTGAGTGTACGTAGAAATGTCACCTTTACATTAATACAGAATAAAAGAGCGCCACAAGACTATAATGATATCGACATATATCAATGACACGTGCTTGTCAAAATACAACCCCGATTAGACAAGGTTCCCCTTCAATATTAACCGCTTCATCAAAGCTTTTGATAACGGCGATTACGTTTTATATGACCGTGTACTCGTCTACTAATCAAGATAGCGGCGTCAGTTTGTATCAAATATGTCCCATGCTGGTTCGGACTAAAAGCCAAGAGAACGCACCTCTTTACTCACAATGGGGCGACATCGATGTTTAAAAAATGCGCCCCTGTAGATGTCAACTTAAGCAGAAATATATCTGAACACGAGAACCAGTGATCCGCGAGTTATACACCTTTGTGCGCAAACCACACGCGGCTGTACCCACTCGACACCAGTTTAACGGAATCAATTCACAACGAGGCTGATGTTTAGGGAATTCGCTGGCTCGCCTTGCGAGCTCAATTTACTGGAAATTGGTGGTCGCAATAAATCTTCAATGATATTCATTAACCGGGTAGTCCTCGCTTCGGGTGCGGGATAGACTGTGCTTAGTCTTTGATGAATCCACCCGGGGTGTCTTTCGTTATTAATTTTGTCCCTAGCTTTCTGGACACAAGACACCCGTGGGTCAAACATCGTGAGTTTGTTCAGGTCAAAGGACGAAAGGATTTAGACGCTTGTCATTTTCATACAGTGGATCAACCCGTATGTCCCTTCCCCTATATTGCCATACTCCAACATGGTACAAGATCTCATGTTCAGAGAGTCTATGTCGTGAGTTTCTTTAGGTCAAAGAACCAAGAGGTTTATATTAATTCAGTTGATCAATCCGCGCGTCCCTATTGGCATATCCCCTTTTGGCATACCCCCTACTGGCATACCCATGTTGGCATACCTAGACATGGTACAAGGTCTTATGTTCATTCAGTTTGTGTCGTGGGTTTCTTCAGGTCAAAGAACCAAAGGATTTAAACTCTTAATCGTCATCTTCATACAGTGGATCAACCCGTGCGTCCATTCCCCTATTGACATCCCTGTACCCGACATGGTACAAGATTATATGTTCAGTCAGTATATGTCATATTCATACACTCAGGATCAACCCACCCTTCTTTCTCCCATTGGCCTACCCAGACATGGTACAAGATAACATTATTTACCTAACGGTGTTGATAGCTACTGGCATATTGGGGTAATTAATAACGAACACTGGGTTGGTATTGGCCGTGATATAGGGAGTCGTATGTGTCACACTATCTCTTTGGATTAACGTTATTTATGAGCGAACATGTTACAGTGTTACTAAACCACACGCGTTGTGTGCTTCGACTACCATGTTTCGAATAAGTGACCTTCCATTTGTCTACTTACTCCCTGGACAATAGCTTTTTAGATACTCGTATAATATGTTCAAATTATATACTAGAATTGTATACTAGCATTATGTAGCAAATGCAATTACACAGAAAGGACCATTAACCAGTATCCGATGGTGCTTTCAATGAATGCATCTCTATATTTAATTTATTTTCAATAGTATTACCGTGGTGAGTTTGTTCTGGTCAAATTACCAATGGATTAAAACTCTTGTCATGTTCACACATCACCATATGGTGAATTTAATGAACACGTCGTTATGATATGTCTACAATATAACTCTTAACACTTTAACATATTATCAGTTATACAGTATACATGCACACGTTGGAATCGATCTAATTATGAATCTACATAAATTAACAGATTAAACATAAGTATAAGTATACGTATATGCAGAGTGAAAAATCAAGGAATATTCAACACTGTATCATGTATCCTAATCAAAATAACTTAGGTATTAGAAATGTGATAGTATCGTGTCTCGCTCTCATAGCAGTATCCTCTGTGACTATAGTTAGCGCTCTAGGTATAAGAGATCGCTACGAGAGTGCTTGTGGTATCGTAGTAGATATAAGAGCTTCGATAAATAACACCAAGCCCCAGATTTACATACATGTAGTATTAAAGGTATCCAGTGACAGTATATGTAGATATTCTATTTATCGCGAGGATCAGCCTATGTGAGATAGGCATAAGAGTGAACCTATACTAAGTATCATGATGACTGGCAGACATATATCTCGAAGATTAATGTTTCACTAGTGGTACAGAATATAACCTGGGTATCGTTTCTCGAAGCTCTCATATCCACTACGAGACCATAGCGCTCTCGTAAGTGCCCGATTGTCAGGTATATATAAGAGATCTCTACGAGAGCGCTATGGTCTCGAGAGCTTCGAGAAACGATACCCTGGCCCTGAGATTACGATACTTTCTTGAGTACGATTTCATGCTCAACTCAAAGTTTTGTTCACAAATCTCAATATACGATTTGAGCTTGAGCATGAAATCGTACTCAAAATGTTTCGTAATCTCGATCGTGGCCGGATTATTATTTCATTTGGAGAGTTCATTCTTATGTATTTTTCGTCCAATTTAGTATTAAGCATGAGCCATCATCTGAAACAAATGGCCACTGCTTCCCTACATCGTCAGTTGCAGCAGCCTCGTTCCCTGGGTATCCTTTCACAAAGCTCTCTTATCTGCTAAGACAGCCTAAGAGACCATATAATATGCATATCGCTCTCTTTGCAGTGATAGCTATATTCACTCACTCACTCACTCACTCTTTGCAGTGTATTAGCTATCGGCAAAGGCTAAGGCTAGCGCTATAGTGGATACAAGAGGCTTTGTGAAAGAATACCCACGTCAGTCACTGTAAGTTTGCAGTTGCGGATGTAAGGTGGACAATTGCCATTTTAGAGTATGAATCCGAGTCTCTGACGTCATCAAGACTGGTATCCGTCTATATATTATCAGTATCACTCTCACTAAAGTGGCTATATAATTCTAAGCCAACTTTGTGTCTTACAATGCGTTTTTACCTTGGCTTATTTAGGACTCGTTCTGAAATTATCGCGTAAATATTTAGCTTGATTTCAATTAAGTAATAAAACACTCAGATAAGCCAGGATCTTTTATCAGTGGTACTACATAGATTTGTCATTATGATAAACATTATCAAGTCACTTAATAGCACACTTATATGGACCTATATCGCATTGTAATTAATATATGTAGAACGGCATGCATGCCGTTCTACAATTGGCACAATGTCGTATCTTGATATCTACCATCCATGCATGAATAATAAGATAATACTAATGGTCTATCGCGGTGTCAATCTGCATTGTGATTGTAATATGAATAGCTGATATTCGCGAAATTATGGATTATGATAAAAGATTAAAGAGATTTCATGAGAAAAACTGTTAAAAATTAAAATTATCTTAGTTTTAAATACGACCGTAAAGTGTGCATGCGTCGTTCTTGCAATTAATACAGGGACAAGTAGGTATATTAACGGTGCCTTGATGCATTGTATTAGTGTTGGGTATATAATTACATGTCATTGAACCCTTTGTATGAAGATTAAATCCCAATCCCAATAAGATAAACGCAATAATTAAAGGTACGTGCATAGGTAAGTACAAGAAAGGACTCATTGTTTCACGGAAGTGTCAGTTTCCCGTCTACATGTATTCTTTAAATTCATTGCGATTATAAACTTAAAATACCACACATTCGTTTTCCAATAAATCTTAAGAAAATGTTCCCATATGAATATGAATAAATATGACACTGTTATCAATTGCAGATTAAACATGACAATATGATAATGGCACAACACGACTTTAATGTAGAATAAACTACAGATTATGTAGGGGAACTTTCGTGTGATTTTTGTGTATGTGCAAAACTGAAGATGGTAGGTAGTAACACATTTAATGTTAGCATTGCTATTGTAATATGACAATATTGGATTTGAGTGACGTTAAGGAACGATTTAATAATAGGTCCTCTAATCACTTCTTGTATTCTCAGTGTCTAGACACAATGAGACGGACGCCAGACGAGACCCACCTCAATATTGGTCTATTATATCAATTCCCTACGACAAGACTAACAAGGGTGTAGTTTATGATATGATGATTATCTCTTCACTCTGGACAATGCGCCCTATTCTAATGTCTTGGCACAAGGAATGCATAATACGTAATGATGCATGTACTGGTTTCCTGTGTCTGTCGCGCATTTTCTTGACGACTAAATCTGGGGAGTTACTACACAAAGAGACTGGCTTATGATGTCTTATGCACGATTCGTAGCATATTTGATATGCTCTTTGGACAAACGAGTAAAATAAGGTAACCGTTGACATGTGGTTTAATGTATCAATTATTCACGATTTAACATTTTGTAACTCGTGACTATATTGGCATAAGACTAATTACAAACCTTGTATGATCAGTTACAGCGATGTCATAGATTTGATATTATATAGATAAGATACAATTTCAATCAATTTGTGGACGATTGTCATTGTAATAGGTAATGCTTATAGGTAATGCTTTAATCAAAAATATCATGTTTAGAACACTTCTTTGTTGTAATAATGTATCTGTCATATTCCACATGCACATACGCACACATACACATACGCACACGTACACACACACACACACATGTACACACATGCACACACATACATATGTACACACACATGCACAGATACACACACACACACACACACACGTGCACATATTTGCAACAAAACCATAATAATTTAATATAGTTAGAATATTAAATAATTAACGACTTTCTGGCATTATATAGCTATTTTCAAAGCCGAGTACCATGTAACCTCGAAAATCGACCCAAATCATCTACCAACTACTTTACGACATGCTGACTTTGTATGTCAATGTTAAAACAAACAATATATTTAATTATGAATAAACAAATGAATATTTCGCTGACCTCCTAGAGAGGACGTCCTATTTGACCCCGCGTCAAGTCAAAACAAGGCAAAGTTAATAAGCGCAACAGACATTGTAATTCCCATAACATGTACTTTTCAAGGTGAAATATGTTTCAGTGTTCTCATTGAGACATTGGTATCTCACCCATATCTCACCCATGTCTCAGACACGGCTAACACAGCATTCTCATTATTGTCTTAACAGCTGGTCATCAATCAAAGCATGCTCACCATAAAACAAATACACAAGGATTTGTTACGAGGCATACTTTGTCCAACGCTGATCATCGTTTCTGGCAGCTCCAGTATCTACTACGAGACCATAACGCTCTCGTAGCGATCTATTATACATGATGACGGTCTTGGTATTGTTTCACGAAGCTCTCATATCTACACTTCAGCGCTCTCGTAACGATCTCTTATACATGGCGATCTGTGTATCGTTTCACGAAGCTTTCTTATATTAGTACTACGAGACCACAGCGCTCTCGTAGCGATTTCGTAATCATGGCGATCTGGGTATCGTTCACGAAGCTCTCTTACCTACTACGAGAGACCAAATAGCGCTCGTAGCGATTTCATGTCTTATGCATAGGGATAATGCAAGTTACGAGAGCGCTATATGGTTTTATAGTGGATAAGAGAGCGTGAAATGATACCAGGATACTTACGAGAGCTCTAAGATATACGCGAGCTTTGAGACACGTTACCCAGAACCATTAAGTGTTGACAAAGACACATGCATGAATTTACGACAGGCTTTTATTATGGCAAAGTATTTTCCGCCATGACCGACGGAAATAAACTTCATAAGCCGTTGTTTACATGGTCAATATTTAATGTGAATAACTAAACCCCTTGTTTTAATAATATTTACTTCCATCGCTAGTACTTATCATGTTTATTGCGTTGTTTGAACTTTTGATTTCGAGTAATGATTGTATAGATATTCTTATCTTGTCCACGTTCTAACATGGTTGGCATTAAACAAAGAATAAACATGTACGGAATATAATTTTTATAAGGAGAACAAACTGGTCAGTTTCTTTTGAGGTCTGTGGACATGAAGGATCTCCGATTATCTCCCCATGATATAGACTGAGTATGCGTACATCGAGGATTAAACTTGACTATTGAACTTACGATAACTATTCAGTTTCGTAGTCATGCAGAACCTCTGCTATTGGAAACACAGACTTGCACAAAGGAAAACTAGATCTATCTGATTTTCTTTTGCGGTTTGTGATTTTATAATTTGGTATTTTTGACAATCTTTCTAAAATTATTTTTGCTGACATCACGTCTGCTTACGGCAGATACTGACTTATGGAGTAAGGATACGAGCTGAACATGTATAGGCCCCCTACTGTACAACTCGTTGAAATCATAAGCATTTTTTTAACCATGAATCAAAGGACTGGTGAACTACACAAGTATCGTTATCATGATACACTAACTTTTAACTTTTTGATTTACGATCCTTTAATAAAATGCATTGTCTACAAAAACCACGTCTAGTTAATCTTTGACTATGCGTGAAGAGAGACATCCATCAAATTAACCACAAACCACAAACCCACAAAGAGAACTCTCATTAGCAATTCTTTTTCAAAAGAAGATATCAGCAAATCCACGATTTTCTGGGTTTATCGAATACCGGAAGACATGTTTTCATATAAAACAAAATTGATTCTATAGTTTGAATTGATATCTAGCTCAGATAAACGTTTGCCAGTTTTCTCTTCGTTTGCTCATGTTTGACACCTTTCCTCCCAAAAGACAAATCAAACTGCAAACGACCACGCAGAGTTGACAGGAAGATGACCCCTGGAAGGTCAAAGTTCGCGTCGTCTGACCTGATGAACAATGGCGGCCGAGATTATAACGAGATCCACCGCGTGGCTTGGTCGGTTTGTTTGGCGATACCACTTTTCACTTTCTCTCGAAACATGTTAATGAGTCGGGTGCAAACCGTGCAAGGAGTCTTGAGCGTTCTCCCAACGAGCGTGGTTATATTCTCTGATATTTACGACCCGTATCTCCATCCGTGGAACCCTTTGTTAGCCCACTTTTTATCTTCTCATTGAAAATTTCACCAAGTTGTAAAAAGTTTCGGTCGTTTAGCAGCTCCAATTAAATTTGACCCCACGTTGATGTCGAGGCATCGATAAAAACATATTTCTAAAGACCGAAGCTGCGCCCGTTCAGGGGACTGTTTTCGGGGGATCCCTCTAAGTACCCGTATTAACCTCATACGCTACGCTTTAATCCGGGTATTGTGCGTGGGAGCCAGGCTGACCGGGTATGAGAATTTAATTAACTGAATCTTCCACGCTGTTTACACCCCAGTGTAGCAGCCATGAACATATTCCTCGTAAAAAAATATACACCCATAAATCTTTTTATAACTATTCACACTGATTCTATTCTCCCTAAGCGCTAATTCTATTATCAAAAGTATTAAGTATATTTTCAAAATAAGCTATAATAGTCTGTGTCTAAGGATGAATACAGGCTAAGGGGTTTTCTTTTGTTACATGCTTTCTTTTATATGTTTTAAAATTTGAATGATACTAAATTAATTGAAGACTGAAAATGAGACATGTGGTGACAAGTATAAGAATGGTTGATAGAAGACGAATTGCGTGATGAAAGTTCATTGTTTATTGGAACCGACAAAAATCTTTAACGAAGACAATAAATGAAGATGTATAATCTATCAATCAATATGTCAGGATAGGTCTATTGAATGTTAAACTGAACTTTACTATAATAATCTCTGCTGTATACGGTAGACATGACTTAGATATTAAAGAACAATAATGGACTGAGAGCGTTCAAGATCTAGTAGACAGGGTAGAACGATATTAACTGGGTCTCTCTTCTCTCTCTTTTTTTCTCTCTCTCTATTTCTCTCTCTCTCACACACACACTTCCCTCCACTGCCATTTTTGTTTAAACCATTCCCAATGTTTTTGCTTTGTTCCTGACGGTAAACCGTCTTCGTGAATTAGTTCTTGTCCTGTTCAAATTATGTAAACATTTCAACACCCTAGTGCCCCCAATTCCTACAATCTTTTATTTTTATTTATTTTTGATTGGGGTTTAAAGTCGCTTTCTAGAATCTTTCACTAATATCACGACTTGTCAGTTTAGGGCAGGAGGAAACCCGC
>JAUTBV010047329.1:0-20468 GCA_032361325.1 Lepetodrilus fucensis
ATAAATTATATTACAAACCGTTTAGATTGGGTGATGAATTCGTAAACAGAAGACACTATCAATGTTGGGTTACTAACGGGGATATCATCTTTACTACCATGAAGAATGCACCCCTATATGAAACAGGTTAACTCTAATGTAACCTCATCTCCAATAGTAAGTAACCGTTGTGTATTACATTTGTTACTATTGGAGGTACTCAAAAGTTCAAAGTTTTGTATAAGAGTGCTATGATTTCCTAATAGTTACAGTATGTATTTCACTCATGGTTTCTGTAATACTACTGCTCTGTTTCTCATGGGATTCTCCCTAGCTATGATGTCTTTTTCGTGTTCAATTGGAAATCAAATTATTTCAGAAAATCAAATTAATTATGCTGTTTTAGGCAATCAATGAAAATATGACACTGACTGTTTGGCTGTCTTGTCCTTATTGCTATTTATTGTACAGTCAATAAATGATGTATGTCTCTTCTTGTATGTTTGTCTTTGTCTTCCTCACATATTTACATATACTGAAATACAGTCTGTATGATAATGATTTATTATATATTTTTCTGAATTAGGTAGGGTTTAGAACCGTTTTCAAGATTCTTTGACATATATCAGCAGCATTTTAGTTTATGGCAGGAGGAAACCAGCAACGTCCTTAGCGCTGAATGTTTCCGTAAAACGTGACAGACCCAGGATGATAACTACATTGCCAGTCTGTATGAAGTGGTACTACAATTTCATTCAAGATTTGTATACTATATTCCTGTTTGGCGGTTAATTCGCATGTCAAAATTGGAGCTTTATGTAAAGGTTAAAGTACGAGAATGAGGTCTTGGTGCCAGTAGAAAGACTGAGGGGGAGGTGGGTGGAAAAGTAAGACCGAGGGCTAGGTCTTGCTACAGGTACCAAGACCGAATTTGAGTACTTTAACTGACTTATAAACCGACAAAAACGAATAAATATGAATGTTGGTTAATTTGCACAATGACATAATAATGCAGCTCAACCTGCATGAACAAAGAAACTTCCCAAGCTGATGCTGTATAACGTCACTACTAATAAAGACGAATTTGTGGTACATAGTTGTGCTCCAACACAAGACTCATTTGATTCATTATGGCCATTTGAGTCGCTTCATCTGTACATGAAATAGCTTTTGCTATATACAAAACCCTCAAAACTGAATATGTATCGAAATTTATTCAAAAGTTGTACAAATGTCCACATAGTATATAAATATCTATTAGTGGCATGCATTAACAATTGTGATGTTTGATTAACAATTTTATTCTTTTGAGATAAATATGTATGATTAGATAAGTTGCCTAATGTATTACATTCTTTTCAAATCACATATACTGAACAAAATAAGAAACTTTACACTTTATAAATACGTATAGCAATTGTTTTATAATGTTGTGGGTTAATGTTATAATAAATATGGCAAATGCTACGTATACAGATTATCGTTGTCCCATATCCGGTTAGTAACGGTAACCGAAATCATGTAAAAATTAATTTATGACAAAAACACGTTTTGCATGAGCTGTTCAATGCGTGATGTATCGATGATGCCCAAATTTATTTTTACATATACGCTCTATCTGTGAGAAACGGAAAAACTACTTTTTACTGACTTGACTTGAGAAACCAGCTGACTTGAGAAACAACCAATCGTCCAGGACCAGGAAGATCACGTGTGACGTCACTGGCGGACGGTCGACACATTCGGTTACGTCACCTATGGAATCGTTTTCAGCCGCAACAAAAAGAAAATAATTCTCCAGGGATTGTATCTCTGCGCAAATCTAAAGACATTCAGCATCAAAACCATCTATGGCATCAGTTGGTACCATTCATTAATGCTCATGGTCTGGGTCTTACATTTCAACACGACAACGCTAGACCTCCGCTGATCCGACCGTGTATACCTTCAGAATGCAGGCATCAATGTCATGGATTTACCTTCATGTTCTCGTGACCTCAATGTATTGGTATGCTCTTGGAAAACTGCTTCACAACCTTCCTAATCAACATCAAAACTTGAAAGAACATAGGCGTCGTCTACCGGAAGTGCTATTCACACGCATCAGGAAGTCGATGAGGAGACGTTGCGTTGCAGTTGTGAATGCACGGGGAGGACACATGTCCTGATAAATTGTGTTTTTCAACCCTTTAGCATTCAACTTGTTTGGGATCCCCTACGGCTGTTAAGTGTTATATAAATATATTCTGACATGTTCAATTAACTTACATTTTACAATTGTGTACACCAGAGATGCCATTAAATAGGAATACATGCTATTTTGCGTGGATATACCAATTTTTCGTAGTTTAATACAATTGTATATCATATGTAAAGTTTCCTATTTTGTTCAGTATATATGCCCAATTTTCACAGTACTCGATCTGGCAATAACAATACTACAAATGTATTTGTTTGCTAGATACAAGTTTCGAGTATACCATAACGGTATGCAATAAAACAATATAAATATTTCCAATAAGTTCTCAAACATTCTATTTAATTGCCACAAATTTCAAGTATACCATCGTTAACGGTATCCAATAAAAAGAGGTTTCGCAATACTACGGTTACCTTTACGGATACGGTTAGGTTATTTGTTCGTAGTATATGACGTCAGAGACTCGCCCGACGTATAGTTTCCTGTTTCTGACCTCCCGGGTTCCATGGGAGGCCCAGAAACGGGAAACTACACGTCGGGCGAAACTCTGACGTCAAATAATACTCGCACAAACTGATGACCTAACCGTATCCGTAATGGTAACCGTATAGTTGCGAAACCTCTATATATTTCCAGTAAGTTCTCAAACATTCTATTTAGTTGCCACACATTGCCTAGTAGGCATCATAGACGTTGTATATCTATGTGCCTCATTATATGTTATCTGTAGCAACACGCATATGTTTGAGAATTTACTGAAAATAACGGTCTCGTTATAAAACTTCAAACTAAAACTAGTCAGTGCGCGTCATGTTTTTTTCTTTTCTTTTTACATAATAGTATTTGTTAACATCGTTCATAAAACTTAGTTTCGTTTCTCCACGGGATATATATTCATTTGGTCATCGGAGCTCCCTGCATCACTCTCCGATTCCTTAAACTTGGTAAGGATCGCAGCAAACTTCATCCGGCTACCCCCTCCTCCTCTCGTGCTCTCGCTCACGTCACGAGCAAAACGTGGGCTGACTTTGGGCGATAAACTAACACCGTCATCGTTCTGATCGTCCGAGCTGGGCAAGTCACTCAGCGAGTCTCGAAACCGCCGCGGGGGGACTGGAGGAGGCTTCCTCACTTGCCGGCGTATCCGGTCGTCCGAGCCGCTAACGCTCGTGTCCGTTAGGTTCGGCCTGTCTGGTGACAGGTTCATATTGTCCAGGCAGTCTTCTTCACTGCTGCCCACACTCTCAGACTCGGAAGCCTCGACGACATCTACCTCGTCAGCTTCCTCCTCCGCCTCCTTGATGTCGTGTAGGCTGACGTTGTCGTCGCTGGCGTCGTGGTCATCACTGAAGTCCTCTACGGTTATTTTCGGGATGGACTTCGTTACCACGTTCTTCTCTGGGCTCAGATTGTTCTCCGAGTCGAGTCTGTTTGCGGAGTCCATCCGATGAGCAGAAACTGACGAGTTTGCGGAATCCAAACGATGAGCAGAAACTGACGAACTTTCAGAAGCCAAACGGTGAGCAGAAACTGACGAACTTGACGAAGCCAAACGGTGAGCAGAAACTGACGAACTTGACGAAGCCAAACGATGAGCAGAAACTGACGAACTTGACGAAGCCAAATGATGAGCAGAAACTGACGAACTTGACGAAGCCAAACGATGAGCAGAAACTGACGGACTAGGCCTTTTTGGTGCTATGTTTACCTCGGCCTGCACAGTCTCATTGATGATCTCGACCGAGGTGTTGCTGGAGGACTTCTTCGAGCTTGACTGAGCTTCCTTGCTGCTGCTTCTGGACTTCCTGGCTTGCGGCTTGTCAATGAGTTCTTTGAATGCCTTCTTCGCGGCGTGCTTGTCTCTTGACTTGGGCTTGGTCTCCACAGACCGCACAGGCCTGAGAATAATCTCGGCATCGTCTGACGACTCGGCTCTCCTGTGTCCGACCTCAATGTTCTGGTACGACCTGTCTGTGTTGGGCCGCGAACTTGGCTCTCCTCTCTTACGATGGGTCTTTGCCACAAAGCTCTGCAGTATACCATTTGTCATGGGTTCGTCAGACAGCGGCATTTCCTCGTCGTCACCTACTTCATATCCTTTGTTGTACCTGGCCAGTTTGCGGTCTTGACATCGGAGAGCAGCTCTGAAATAGTAAATGATAAACCGGTTCACATTTGAGCACAACGTGCAGGACTCGTATGTTTAAAATGGTAATTCCTCTACACACTACTCTGGCCGGAAGACGTACCTTTTTAGTTTATCTCTCACACCCTTCTCTTTGACAGATATGTTCCCATGAACCACTGCGACAGGAAGCTGGTCCCGGTCTATTGTTGTGGGCGAGACGGATCTCTGTCTTGATTCACCGCCTCCCCTCATCATCTTGGCTATCCGGCCAGCCGCTAGAACCTGGGATACTGCAAAAGGATCTTGATGTAAGCGGCTAGAACCCGATATATTGCAATATGCTGTACATGTATGTGCCTCTACGGCATTGGCCACTAAGATCAGCATCAACCAATTAATATCAAGCAAGCAAGCGCATCAAAGCAAGAGAACAAGCTATTTTGAAATATGATTCATCTTCATTTCACCATAAGTATCCACATCTTCTTAATACTCAATCAATACTAAAATTGAAACGTATAAATAATGGGTAGGCGTACATGTTCATCACCTGCTCGTACCTGACATAAGAGCAGTGTGAAGACGGCGGACTTACCTGCACCGCTCATGCCTTTCTTTGCCTTGGGTTTGGGCGGCACTTCTGGCCCTTTGCGTCCGGAGAAACTGGGCCGCTTGGCTGCAGTCGAAAACTTACACGATTTACATCCAGAATGACACGTTATCATAACGACGAAATATAATTTACTGTAATTACACCAATAAATAAATAGAAGATTAAGATTACGTATGAAAATAATTCTATTTTATCTACACTTTGTGGACATTATTATACTACTTACCATCTGCCATGGCGTAAACTTTGCGTCTTCCTTCAGTTCTTTCCTGAAAGAAACAGAATGCTGAAACTATACAATGCAGGCAATCCTATGCAAACTTATGTTATAGTTCTCGGAGAATGGATAACACTCAGGAACGAAGATATATTTGGCTACGAATTTGGCTACGAATCGTCTAATGTTAATTGGGTGACTTAGTCAAAGAATCTTACGTATTCCAGTTGGTTCCGAAGGTCGTTATTTGACTCCCTCAATGATCTTCCAACTGACACCAAGTAGTAAATAGTCATCCTAATAGAGAAATAAAGATGAACACACAAACTATAAAACTATAGATACATGTACTGTAGATCTAGGTGGTTGAATACCATGGCGTTCCAACATTCGATGTACATGTACAGTACTACTAATTATAAACCGTCATCTCATCCACACACTTAACCCTTATGTCTTATATATGTCTACATCAGCTATGATCAGAAAAACCGTATTTTGGTATTCGAAAAGTAAGACAAGGTTCAGTCGCCTCCACCGGCGCTGTTTAGCATTCTTTTATCCACGTTGTATGTTGTGCGGTAGAATATGTATTGAGTAGGCTACACTGTACAGCAGTATTAAAGTGAAATGGACATTTCAAAAGTGTGCAAGTAGATTAATGCCTTATCTACATCAGTAACGTTAATTCAACAGCAACATTCCGTAGGATGACCATAGCATTGTGTGGTGCATATTGAAACCTTACTATGTAGGGAAAGAGGGTATGCTTGAAATTACAAGACAAATAAGGGGCATTCCTTGACATTGCATTACAACTCTGGGTATATGCTTGAAAACGCATTACAAATAAGGAGCTATACGCTACAGATGTGTGTTAATAAGGAATACAATAATCACTTCCTCACACAAGAAGCAGGAACACTGGGATGATGACTCCTGGTGATGCAGCGTAGTCTATGACAGAGTTGACAGAAGGCGGAAGTCCGTTTTCCATGGCCTCAGTCAGCACGTGAAACATCTTCTCTTGACCACTGAAGAAAATTGGATCAGGTCTGATCATTTCATTATACGTTTTATACTCACAACGCCCACAACCCATAAAAACACGTTTATGTACCCTATATGTTTATTAAAGCTATTGTGTTATGATGCATTTTAATAATAGCTGCACAAACTAAAGTCATAGGTTGAAATTAATCCCTCTAATGAGTCTACGTTGTAGACTAAGACTCAATTTTATTGTATAAATATAGTAAGGAGTAGATTACAATCGCAGGCTATCATTATCCTAGACAAAGTTGCATCGTCTCCGCTATCACACTACTAGCGCTCATATTGAGACGTCGATATGAGCTGAATGCATATGCTGCCATAGACGTCTAGATTCTGGACTATCATTATCCATACTTTGTTCACAAATCGAGTAATTTTACACTGTAAATTACAGATACTGTTTTTATACTTAATACTTAATATGTTGTATGCTATGAGACAAACATGATGTCCAGTAAATCTATCCATTATGACATGTTTCTTCTTGAACTTGAAGTTAAACTTGATAAAGTTGATTGTAAACTAAAATTAACATTTATTACGAGCAACATATGTACATGATACAATGCCATTTGGAAATACACGCGGGAAGATATTACCTATTGAGTCTAATCTACAACGTATTCGTGCACATATATTTCTCAACTTACGAAAAGAAGGAAGCCATCTTCATAAACGGAAGTTATAATTATGTCGTTGCCTTCAAACTAAGTCAATGACGTCATACAATGCCATGACGTCAGGTACTTTATCAACTACAACTGTAATAACCCGTAATAACGAGTGGCTAGTAGGTCATTGTTTATAGTTCCCATAGTGAACAGTAATAAAGAGAGTTCAAAATAAGTAAAAACAATGTCCAAAACAGTTCGCTTGCTTGTTGTAGGGGAGTAGAGTTTCCACGAGTGCAATGAGATAACCCCGCGTCATGGGCCATTGTTACCAATTACTTCGTGACGTCATAATGGATCATTATGTCCCTTCCACACCACGGGTGCGTTCAAAGACACAAGCGGCTTGCAAGCGGCTTACCAAACTAGCCACTGTCTCAGAAGTCGCATGAACCGTAGATAGGACATGGAACCAGTTTAGCTAAGCGGCTTACTCAGCCCATGTGTCTTTGAACGCGCCCCAGATTTTATTTTCAGGACCAAGTCCGATATTGACAAATAAAATTTGACAGTGTGAACCGATGACTTTTCCATTGTCCGACAGTGAATTGCACGTGGACGAGTCCTTGCGAGTAACTGTCTGAAAGTCATGAGAAACTATCGATAATCATCTATGCATAGTAGAAAGTGTCTTTCGACATATTTTCCTCCGTACTAAAATGTCGACAATTACTCTCACGTGGAGCGCTGTCTTCAGAAATGATAAGCTGTCCAGATAATAGATCCATCAGTTTGAAATGTTGCTATTATGGCATTGGAAAATAATAGCAACTTAAGAAAATCTGCGATTTGTATTCTTTGGACCAACCACAGGACTTTGAATGATTACAATGATTACAGGACTTTCATTGATTACAATAAAATATTAGATGGATGGTATAATATTTTATTATAATTATTCAAAGTCCTATGGACCAACTTCATTTCTCCGATTTAATAATTTGCTGGCACATGCTTATACATTAAAGCATTACAGATGCTAAGAACCATTGAAATTATGTGCTCTGTAGGTACAAAATGAACGTATATATATATTTACATACCTGAAGGGACCACATCCCGGCGAGGGTTCCACACCAACGATTGCAAACAACGGCGGGAGCATGCACAGAAACAACATGACCAACAATAAGGCGTAGTAGAAGTTGTTGGAACGTGACGCTCGGAAGATCCTCTCCTGTGGAACGTTACACACCATGACGGACCAGCACCGGATGTACACCAGCAGGAACAGCTTGCCCATGTTCAGAACAGGTAGGCCTGGGGCAAAGAAGGTACCCAACCTACAAGAACACACACATATATAGGCATATCTGTTGGTAGACAATGAATCTCATCGAACATCTAATAGCTGTGTACGGGACTGGAGAAAGAGGTAGGGTGTGACCCAGTAAAAAAATAATTAAAAAAAATACAGTTATATCCATTCTCATACTACCATTTGTAATATTATTGAAAAGATATTCGTGCCTTTTTAGTTTTAATTCCATCAGGAAAATAGCGTTAGTCAGACATCACCATGGAATACTAGTACTGTACACAAGCAGCATACTAACTGCTATAAACATATTTGTACATGTACATAAGAATAAGAATTTACATGTAAATATCTAGCATGTATAAATTATTTTCTCACATTTTAAAATTAAGTTGTGTTTGAATCTGGCATACATGTACATTTGTTAATAATGTTCGCTCAGAAGGATCAATTTCCGTATTTAAGTCCAGAGCCCGTATTCTCGAAACTTCTTAGTTAAGAACTTCTTAGTGAAAAAAGATCTCTTAAAAAATTAACATGAACAGAAACCCAGTTAGGCAAATTCTTAGGACTTGCGAAGTTTAGAGAATACGGGCCCAGGGCTTCAATGGGTGCAGTCCCGGTGCCATTTCAAATGTTTTCATTGCATGTACTTACCAAATAACACCTTGGTTATTTATGAGATGCAGCAAGTTTTCAGCTGTCTTAAATTCCGGATATTCAGGCTGTAACATACATGTACCAATAATTAATATACGATTTATAAAATATACCCACTCCTGTATATGATATCAATGTATACAGAATATCTCGAGAAGAAAGAACGAGGAATAGAGTCTTATCGGTATGTTGGTATGTCACCTACAAATTTCTTCTCCATGTCCCAGCAGCAGATGCCGTTGCAGTATCTGATGAAGATGCCGCGGACGTAGTCGATGATGATAATCTGACCCAGAGTGAAGATCAGGTCCATGATCGTCAGTTTGAATACCTCCTAAAGGTAAGATCATTCTGTTAATATGTTATGTTATAATTCTTCTTACATTGCAATGCATTGTATTTGACGTTTAAAAAAATATAATAATAATAATAATAATACAAAATAAAAATAATAATAAAATTAAAATTAAAATAAAAAAAATAAAAATAAAATAAAAAAACAAGCTACATCAACGTCTGGTTGTTTCGTCTGGTGAAGTGATTACACAATGTCATAAAAACACTGTACCTTGTCGATCTTGCATCATGTACAGTAACCAATTACATCGTATCTGATCGATTATTGACATAGCTTCATTGAAAAAACATAATACCTGTCTACCTTACCATCGAGAACAATTACCCCGTGCATGCATAACGCATTCGGCAATCATTGCATATGCTACATACGCACGTCAGATAAGATCATGTATCAATGGCAAGTAACTCGATGCTGTTCCTAGTAGGAACGGCGTCATCAAGAACACCACAGTACCTTCTCGGTCATGGCATAACGTCGTCAATAGAATATCGTACCTTGTCGATCATGGCATAACATCATCAAGAACACTGTACCTTGTCGATCATGGCATAACAACATAAAAAACACCACACATTGTCGATTATGACATAACGTCATCAACAACACTGTACCTTGTCGATCATGGCATAACAACATAAAAAACACCATACCTTGTCCATTATGGCATAACGTCATCAAGAATATCGTACCTCGTCGATCAGGGCATAATGTCAGCAAGGACTTAATGTCATACCTGTCCTATCATGGTCTCCCAGCACAGCTCAGCGTCCGCAATCCAAGGTGTGCAGTTCTGCTGGAGGGTGGCATTGAACACTGTCGACGGTGTGGTGGTCAAGGTGGAGTTCGTGGAACACAGAATGGTATCGTTACCGATGCTGGCTCTGAACTCTTCGTTATGGGACTTCATGTCACTTTTCTGTAAATAATGATAAGTTTGAATGTGCAATAGTATGTGTACATGTAGGTATGCGTAACAATTTAAGTATATATTCTACTCGTTATCTGACGTTCCCAGTAGTTTAGTTTATTAATTATTTCTTTATTTTTAATTTGTTTTTATTTATTAATTTATTATCTTTTTTATTTTGTTTATTTGTTTATTTTTTATTTATATTTTTTATTCATTTTTTTATTTATTTTATATATTTTTTATATTATTATTATTATTATTATTATTATTATTATTATTATTATTATTATTATTATTATTATTATTATTATTTATTATTATTTATTATTATTTATTATTTATTATTTATTATTATTATTATTATTATGACGACGACGATGATGATGATGATGGCGATGCTAATAAGATGCTTCTATGCACAACAACTTTGTATTAAGTTTCACAGTATTTAATAGTAATGATTATGATACTAATAAAAAACATAGGAATCTCCACACCGAGGAATGTTGGAAGCGATTGCAGTAGTAATAATTATATATGCCTACTTCGGGCGGTTTCTCGAGGATCTAGAGCAATGCTAGAGTTCGCGCGGTCACGAAAGCAATGCTAGAGTGACGTCACGAACGTGCTATAGGCCGGTCTACGAAGCACGAAAGCTTGTCTAGCAACAACTAGATATGCTCAATGACACTTCCGGGATAAACTAGGGTAACCGCCCGAAGTAGGCAATATACTTCACGTACCAGGTCCTCCTGCTTGTTGTAGAGAGCTATGAAGAGCGTGTACAGATTGAGAAGGTTGAGAGCGAAGATCCTGGCCAGCTGAAGGCGAAGATTGACTCGGGGGTGATACTTCTCCATCAGAGAGACGAGGTCAGAAACGTTAGGGAACAGCGTCGATATCAGCGTCATTATCACCGTCAGCTGTACGACAACGTTGCATGCTTTTATATTTATGTGCAACCATATATAGTAAACCGGACTATGAATGAGTACGCTACATTACTATTGCACAAGTCAACATTTGGGATCGAATTGTAACTTAATTACTTGCAAATTGACTCACACGCAAGTACGGTTTAGTTTCTTGTACTTTTGTAAAATTCCAATGGCGTACAGTAGTAAAACGAAGACTATAATTAAGTATTAATAATCAATGTCGTTTTCTAAAGACCTATAATAACTCTACTACATTCGTATTCACGTTTCCACCCACGCAGGAAGTTACTGTATCAATATGACGCAGTTAGACAACCACAGCAGCAGCAACACTGGTATTAATGTAAATACACCTTCACATGGCCTCATTTAGCATTGTCCAATGGTGCTTGCCAACTAGAAATAGAGGTCCATCAGTACCAAATATAAACCGGTGCTTTTGTATTTTTTATTAACTACCACGGCAATTTAACGTAGTCGTCAAGAAATGACCAACAACCAATGACCAACCTCATTTTCCGCCCAGAAACCAGGATTGTGGTTCTTGTCCTTGCGCTTCTTCAACTCCATCTCCCTGGATCTGTCCACGAACAGCTGGATTATGTACGTACTGAGAGCAAGGGATATCAACACCAACACGTTGGCCAGAATCCGGAGGAACAGCAACAGGTGTCTGGCGGGTAGAAACATCATGGATATGATACAAGACTCTACGAACCTACCCTACAGACGATGCAGAGGGAAACTGATTTAGAAGATGTTGTAAAGGACCATTTAAAAATGTATAGACTGTTATAAAATAAATAATCGAAAAATATATTCCTCTGCCTTTGACATGCATATCCCGAGAACACCTTCCACGGTTTGTGCACAAATGTCTCCTGCCCAGTTTAAATGAAGAAACGTGTTGACCTAAACGAATCCAATGTGACTTGGCAAAGATATGGTACTTGTTTTAATCGTTTTTAGCAAGACTTAATATATAATAATTTTTTTAATTTATATTCCTGACATAATTTGTTTAAGTGTTTAATTGCATTTATGTACAAGGTGTGTTGTAAATAATACCTACTTATTTCCTTCTTTTGTTTTCTCTTCTTCTTCCAGAATAGATTCCTTTGAAGACAATATAATAGCATATAGTTTAGCACCAAAGGTATGGTATATATACTTGTCAAGTAATGATAGCAACCATGCTCAAAGTAGTATTTATGTATTGTAAATGAAGAATGTCGTGTTATGTATATATACACAAAGAGAGCCACTCACCTTGAATGTGGTCACGATAGCTGCGTGTTTCTGGTTGGCTGTTTCCTTGTTTCCTACCATGTAATCCCACTCTGTGAATAGCTTCCAGGAGAAAGTGAAATGTTCGTCCTTCGTAGACATCCTGCTCTGTCGAGAGTTTCCCGCCATGCTGAAACGTAAGGCTGACAGTTAATTAAACATAATAATTGAGAATACCAACCCAATAAAAAAAAAGAAGATATTTTAATACTGCGAATGTGCCAATGTGAAGATAACGGGATTTCTTTGGCCAGGTATTTATGGTACATTCACAATCACATGTAATTCATATGCAGTTATAATACACAGAGCACGACAGCACTATACATTAGTACGTACGTTTTTAGAACAAATATGAAGCTGAGTGCAAATCCAGCGAGAGTGGTGAGAAGGTAGGCCAATGGCATCCTGTACCCGGACCCAATGGTAGGGGTGTTACTATAGTAACCATAGAACACCACTGAGTATTTCAGGATTCCCTGTAAGGAGAACAAATCAATGCTAAATTATGTGTATGAAAATTGCTATATATTGGTTTTCTTCGTGGGGCATTATATGATTTAGACTGTATTACGTCAGTGACACATTTGATTGCTGGTCGGCAGATACCTACCTCCGCGTTCCACATTGTTTTCAGATCGGCTGCAGTTTCCTCTTCGTCAGCCGGAACCTGTTTCCTCAATATGGACCCATGTGGCTCACCTACCATCAACTGAATAACAACAACAATAATAATAATGATAATAATAATAATAATAATAATAATAATAATATAATAATAATAACAATAATAATAATAATAATAATTATTATTATTATTATTAATAATAATAATAATAATAATAATAATAATAATAATAATAATAATAATAATGATAGTGAAGATTTGTTTTGTGCTTATGATTTGTTTCGTAATTATGACATTCATTTAACAAACTATGTTCATTTAACAAGCTATGATTAACAAATTTAAACACTAATGCTTAAAAATACGGATATTTACTGTTCATATACAAAATCAGCGTTAATTAATATAACTAAATAGATTGTTTTTTTAAATTATTAAATATATTTGCTGAGTAAATGATTGACAAGTGCATTAGAAAATTGATTGTCACCTTGTACAGTTTGAAAATTACTCGAGTATGCATTCAAGATACGTGTATAATATAATCAATAGTAGTGTACAGTTATATCATCAATGCACATACACGTTGCTCTCCAAAGTGTAACACGGGGACATTGAAAGATCTAATCGCAATTAGACCCGTGAAAGCTTGTGTACTTTCAGTTTGTAACGAACCATTCCTTATGAAACCATTTTTCATTACAACGGAGAATACTTTGTATGAATACTTTGTATGAATACAATATAATTATCTAATCGTAATTAGATTAGTGAACGCTTTTGCATATTCAGTGTGTACCAGTCCATACACTGAATGCTTACAAAATGTACAATTGATGGCACTATTTGTTATTTGTCAATAAATGATGAAGGTGTAATTGTAATTAGATTGGTGAAAGCTCGTGCGCATTTAATTTACAATCAACCATGCTAGTGTACCTCAGGTAAGATAACGAAGCAAACAGGAAGGAAGGTGAGCCAGATGTTGATCCAGATCAGCCATCTGAGAAAGACGAAGTACGACGCCACCACCGATCCGAAGTGACCTTGGAATTTGGTAGAATACTTGTAAACATATCTATATATATATAATACCTGACAATTCAGTACAATATGTCCATATACCTTACACGCTTCTATACAACAGACTGAATAAAACTTGCCTGGCTAGGCTTGGACCTGTGCCAATTTTCATAAGAAACAATACATCTATCTTGTATAAAAATAACTTGAATAATGATCATTTCAATAGAGTTAACGGTCATCAAGTAAATCGAGACAATGAATAAAAAGCTAAACTATGGCTACTGTTGTGCATGTATACTACATGTTGTATTGCTATATTATACTGTGAGCAATTGTTCATAGATAGAATGGACTTGTTGGTTCATCGACTGACTTTCAATGCCTTTGATCCTCATCTCCCAGGGCACTAGAGCTGTCACAGTGTTGTCCCAACTTCTCTTTAGCTGTCGGAACATCTGTCAACATCCAATACAGCCACCATGCAAATGAAATATTTATGAATATTGCTATCATACCCGTATATATGAAGACTTCCGTGGTGTGTGGATATAGTTATGGAGAACTATTGACATGGAGCAGTACGCTATAATTATACAGAACAGAACAGAACAGGAGTTTATTCTCATGAAAAATGACATTATGTGATATAATGAGAAAACAATGAAATACATAGAATATTTACATGAATAAGTTTTGAACATATACAACAGGATAGCATTCTATACTATACAACACATCAGTAATACACGTAATGCTTAAATGTTATTGGAAGCGTATTACTTTTCAGTCATATTATTTTTGCCAAAAGGGTAGATATTAATAACGTTATAATTTCAATATTATATGGAAATTAAATAAATGTCTAGGAGCATTCTAACAATACAATATAATATCTGTGCTGCGACGTTTCGTCGACCAATATGTCGACATTTTCAGGCAGTTAATATTCATACCGTGACCTATTAGAATAGTAATATAGCGCCATGAGAAAGCTGGCGAGTATGGGTTTCGTGCACTGTACACATTATTATTAAATATGAAATACCGTTTTCCATTTTTGTTGATATCCTTTCCCCCTGGACAACTTTCCTTCGAATTTCTCCACATAAGCTCGGGCTAGACTGAAAATATGACGGAAAATTAGAAATTAGATATTTAAATGAACATAATATTCATAAAATTGCATCCAAGGTGCAAATGTCGCGTTGAATTAGCATACCGTAGCATCTTCATTTTCTTTCCCATCTTCCATGGTTGTGTTTTGACGTTTTCGATGATTTCTTTCTGTGTTTGTAGATTTTCTAAAATGTCTTCTTCTGTTATACTTTTATGAGGCTGACTGTATACCTGCATCAACTCCTCTTCGTCTCTGAAATCGACAAAAGGTTATGAATATAGCAACAATATACACAGCATTATTTAAATTTTATTTGTAACTTATTATTTTCTTTTTACCATTTATCATTTTTTATTATTATTATCTAAAAAAAATATATATGTATGTTATATATGCACACCCCATTATGATCACAAAGAGTCCAGACATATATATGTAATACCAATAAAGTTATTATAAATAATATTACGATAGTGATCACTACGATAAGGTAAAATTAAATGTCATACAACTGTTAACAAATGAAACTCTACTTGTATCAAAATTGCTTTCAATCTTCATTAAAAGAAATAAGCCAATGTCAAAAATGTTAAACTAATTTGTTAACTTCTATATGTACTCTGGGTCACGAAGCCTGCAATTCTGAAATAAATCTTGTATTATTGTCTTGACTGTGATAAAGTAGGATACATGCAATAATTGTACTAATAAATGGTTCCGTGGTGACACGTAATGTGATTCTTCATCAACTGTTTATGCGATCTACACATGTGAGCTAACTGTTGATCGAATTAGGCATGTCCCACTCAATCAATGCTTTAATGCATCATTAAACTGATCAATAACTTATAACACTTCTGAAACATTGTCCTTGTATCATGCTATTTCCACATATAACCTACGCGTGCCAATGTAATCTACAGATACAAGAACATGACACAAATCAAGTTACAGATATTGTCAAGCATGTGGCGATGCCATACATAGCATGTACATTTATATTCGATGTGGCAGTCAGAACAAATATCATTTCGAATATCGATGCATTTAATAAATCTTGGTCCATATCAATAGCTGTAAAGCATACTCAAAGAAACTATGCAAATATAATGAGGGAAAATATCGACTACATAATCCACAAGTTTAATTTCCGCCAATCTCATTTCAAGTATCAATGCCATGCCATATATTCGGTAGGTGGTACTTTCGATTTTCATTCAAATACACAAACAAAGATCATTGTCCAATTAAAAAGTTCAATATTGTAAATACCAGCGTCGTTGAGCTAACGAATCGCTATTTAATTCTGAACAGAACAATAAACATTGGTAGTAATTCATTGTTTTTGGGAAGAGAATAATAAGTCTCGGCATGATAATTGTGCAATAGAGAATGAGTACAGTGGTTATAGAATCCTGTGGAAGTGGCATTGCTTGTGTTTTATATTGATTACAAGTGATATTGTTACAGTGATGTAGTTTTGTCACGAGCATGGCATCACGTGGTGAGTGTCTGTGGGGATGTGTGTGGGAGAGGAGGGTCACAGTTGACGAGAGAGAGAGAGATACAGAGAGAGAGGGAGGGAGAGAGAGAGAGAGGGAGAGAGAGAGAGAGGGGGAGAGAGAGAGAAAGAGAGAGAGAGAAAGAGAAAGGGAGATATAGAAAAGAGAGAGAGAGAGAGAAAGGGAGATATAGAAGAAGAAAGAAGAGAGAGGGAGAGAGAGAGAGAGAGGGCGAGAGAGGCGAGAAATGTAGAAAGGGATGGGTAGGGATGTGGATGGTGAGAGTATATTTTTCCCCGAGTGAAGTGATGACTCAAGAATATAATGTGGATTGTAACCAAGGTGTTCATTAGCATCTCACAGAACACACAGTAAATGTTCATATTGCTACAATACGATACACTTCAATGTACCCATAATCTTATATTATTATTTGAGCTCAACTTATTACAAATAAGTTAAATAATATATATTTCAGTATGGATGACGGATGTCTTCAGTTGTGTGCAATGTCCATAAATAGCATAACTTAGATTCACCGGTGTAAAGGACGGCATCACAGGCTGTGGTCTCTCTACAACACTGGCTACAACTTACCGTCCCGCCAAAGAGGTCACAGCAAATGATGACCTTCTTCTGGACATGCGTCGTTTCAGTTTCCTCTTGTTTTCTAAACGCCTGCTTCCTCTTCGTTCTCTCCTCGGCACTTCCCTCACTTCCTGTTCTTCTTCCCCACCTCCATCCCCATCTCCTTCCAGTCCAGATTCCTCCAGAAACCGGCCCATCACGAGATAAGTCTACACGTTCCTGTATCCCTTGAAAGCGTTCCAGGAAAGAAGATTAACAGACATCTACAAAGTTTACTTCTGGTTTCCATTCATGACCATTAATCTTATCCGTGTTTCACATCGTCGAGAACAATTTATGAACGTATTGAGACATATATCTGGTTGTGCTATGGAAGTCCGTTGGTCTGTAATTTCTCAAATGAATTTGGCAAGGTGGATGGCGCCTCCATGTTTGTGAGTGGTCAAGCAGAGTTATTCCGGTGTAGTGTTTGTCGTTTGGTCCTTGGCCGCCATATTGAAGGTGTTCATCAACCAACCTGTCACACGGCATCCATTACAAGTCAGGCAAACTCGTAATAAGTAATCCATTAAATCGAGACAACCATTTTCTTTCTATTTCTGGCAGAATGTGACTGCTCCCAAGGGACTAGTCAGTGGAATTGATTATGAAGAACCACCACCGTATAACTCCATGGTTTGAAGTCAGTATTGACGCCACTGACGCGACACTTCAATAAACTTTGAGTAGTATATTGGACATTAATTATTACAGGAATAAAACACATTTAATATACTCAGTCTCTTATCCCAGATATGTGCTATAGCAAGTATCCAAGCACTGACTTCCATGGTATGCCACATACGTCAGCGTCTTCAATTGCAAATAGTCTTCGTTAGCACTATATGTACATCCCACGATGACCATTGCTAAGACGTCTTTCAATCCGAAGACTTCCGATTGAAAACCGTTGACACACTGAAAGCTGTTCATTGTTCTTCAAGGTATTCGCAACTGTTGTTGCTCAGCTCTAATGCCCAGTTCCCGAAGTGTATCAACATTTAAATCTATACTTTAGAGATGGCCTTTATCAGAGCTGTATCCAGGAGTTTGAATGCCAATATCCATTATGTCTTTGACGTGGTTCTAGATTATTCACCGGTGCCAGCGCACTCCCTTCTGTAAGGCCGTTCTGATATAACCTAACTGTTTCAATGTACGGGTGGGATCTAAATAGGCGTAAGTCGGTAATGTTGATATTTATTTGGAAAGCGGCGCGGGTCTATAGTTTCGATCAATGCGGTAATGGGTGATACTTGTCAAGATTTGCATCTCGTGTGGTGTTGCAGACCCGTTCATTGTTGAAGTCAAGGGATCCTTTCATTCTCTACTTCCTAGGCATAGAGCGGGCGACCAATATATATAAGTGCAGTGGGCGCGTAGCTCTTTTTATCACCAGGATGCCATCATAATTTGTGCTGTTAGATTTAGGATTATAGTATTTTGGTATGTCACATTTCTGTAGTGTACTAATGCATGGCATATGTACGTGGTAATTAAATTGGCATATGATAAACGTGCAATTATTAAATGGTCGGAATTATTAGGGGGCGGGGCTTTTGTGGGTTGTTTTGATGCACACCATGGCGGATTTTTTGTGGGTGTTTCTTTTCATGATATACATGTTTCAAGTATTACTAAAAACAACAACTTGAAACCAATATATAAATTAAATGAACATGAACTTTTTGCACCCCGATGTTTTAGTCAAACTTGCATTATATGTAATACTAGGATTGGTATTGTTTGTTGTCCGTTAACATTCCAAAATATCGAATCCTACCGTATCAGTTGCTATCATAACGAACAGGTAATGCTGATCTATTTACAAGTCATGCACAATCTCAGTTTGGCTCAAATTGGAAAACAATAACTTATATGTATACTCTCTCACCATCCCCATGTGCACCCATTCCTTTCTCTCTCCGCCCCCCCTCCCCCTCTCTCTCTCTCTCTCACTCTCTCTCTCCGTTTCAATGACTACCAACAACAAATAATTATGTTTGTTGGATCGTCACCAATTTCAGGAAATATCAATTCATTCAGATGCTAATGTAGGACCTGAAAATACATTTTTTTTATTAGTTTGAATATTCATTGAACATTGTCTGAACTTACGTTATGCAATAGTTCGAACCACACTGTTGTGCAATCATCTTCAAATATCTGTGTATTTAATCTTTGGTAGAATTCTCTTCGGTCAGACGTTGAATAAATTAGACAAGACTCTGGCTTGCATTAAAACGATCCATATGGAGTTTTCCTCCGTAAAAATCAATAATTTTTCAAGCGTACAGATCATCGTAAAAGCATTAAAACAAACAATTTCGACGTATTGATTAATACGTAAAAGCGTATCTGTTGGAAATGTCAGTATGGATAATTAACAGCGAACCATCACTATAGCCGTAGGATAGAATGAACCAATTTGCATGTACATGTAAACGACTCTAGAAATTATTCTTAAAAAATGTAAAATTAAATTATTATAAAGCATATAAACAAATCTATGACGATTGTAAAAGTGAGTGCAGAATGTACTGATTTCCAGACAGTGCTCTTACTATTGGCTGATAAATAGCCTACCAAATGTAAATCAATAACTATGGACTATCGATTGCTTACCCAAATAAACCAGTAATCACAGTCATGATTGATTGATTTCTAAATTATTGTAATTGAATAGTTACATACCCTTGATTGACAATGTTAGATCGATGAACATTCATATTAAGTGAATCATTGATATATTTTAGTTTATTGTTGTGGCTCGCCTTTGGTGTGTTCTGTTTGTGTGTTGAAACTGAGTTGAAATATATTGCCTTTTCTTTTTGCTGTTATTCCATTTATGCGCTGTTTTATTTGCATAATTTACTTGTTGCTTTAAATGTTGTCTAGATACTAAAACATTGTATTTTGAAGTCATACAAGCTTGAACTGAAAAAACATTTGTCGCTAGGTGTGGGTGATGTCGATAGGAATGTCCTGTGTCTATAACATACATATTGAACGGCAGACTAGAGCCACTGGTACATAATTGCTATCTGTACGATTACGTTAACCATGCATATATGATCTATATACTTACACTTTAATATACAAATAACATACTATTTTAGTTCTCAAATCTCGATGACAAGAATTCCAGTATGTACGCTTGGTATTGACAGTACCAGTATATATACAATGGAATATACAGAACAATTAATTATTTTATCACATAATATAGAGTTTGAGAGTGCAATAACACCCATTCAATAAATATAAAATATTGCACTAGTGCAATAACA
>JAUTBV010047440.1:0-20468 GCA_032361325.1 Lepetodrilus fucensis
GGATAAGTACATCACTAAATAACAACTTTTGGGTGGATAAATAAAGCGTAATTAGTCTCAGATCGAAATTTGTTTGTTCGATTATACATGTTTATCAACTGTGATATTATGCCTTTAACTTGCCCCTGTATGTCGGGCATATGTTAGTTAGTCCAGAGCCCTGTTGGATGCATGTTTACTTACAGTGCCAGACTTTGCCTTCGTAGTGCCAAGAGTACAGTATCCCACATCAAGACCTTCAAACACATCTGCATGTTCTTCCAATTTCTCAAAATCAACCACTTTCTGCTCCTGTTAGACAAAATTCACAACATGTACGTCAATAACGAGTCTGTTAGATCAACCGAGAATAAACAAATGAATTTATGAATTAATTAACTAATTTGTGCTTTATGTGGCAATGGGAATTATTTTTCACCCATTCGCAATGACAATCATATTGAGATTGATTGAACTATTAATGCTTAACGTTGCAGCAGGAATATCTGGCAATGTCAGATCACCCACAATCTAATATCATCAAATTACAGTAACAGTATATCTCATTATTGCAATATACTTCTAGTATATTCGACTTAATCAATATTTGCATGTATACAAATTACAATATCCACATTTCAAATTTACGATCCCAATCTTCTTATTACCAATTGTGTTTTTCATAATGAGAATATTACATTAAAACTAATGTTGAGAACTCACAAATTCTGGTCCGAATTCTGGCCCAAGTTCAACTTGACGCCGACCAATCAGAACGACTCTCTTATACAGCTTGGTCGTGGCCATGTCCTTGATGAGCACTTTGCCGAGTTCGCCCGTGTAGCCAAGAACAAACGCCTGATGCCCTGCCTCCTTGTACTGTTCCCAGTTCGACTTCCCTAGTTCGGCCATTCTGGCAAGAAATGCAGTGGTTGAAATTGACTTTGTTAAAGCTCTAGTCTTCAGAAATAAAAATACATTCCTAATTTGGCGCATTCTGGAAAGAAACAAAGTGGGTTGGTTGATGACCCTTTCTTTCTGTACTCTCTCCCATATCCCACTGCAGGGTTAGAAGTTCCCACTCGCTCGGCAGCCCGTGGTGACCTTCTTTTGTTATGGGCGAGTATCTTTTTAGGGAAATCGCTCTTCTTATTTGACTTACTAGCCCGTTGGCTTGTTCAAAATTGTAAATCTTTGCACTAACTTCCAACCCTGCCACTCCCTCCGACCCTCTCTCTCCCTCCCCGATGCATCTTTCTCCCTGGATTTCTCACCGCATGGATACTTACAAATATTAAGCTCAGGACTTGCTGCAAAGTACCACAATATTCAGTGTGAACGTAAATAATGGTACCACTGGGGCGAGAGGATGCCCTTGACCCATTTCTCTCCTCATCCCTCCCTCAAATAAATAATTTAGTTAGCCTAAGAAAAGCTCTCTCTCTCGCTCTCTCATACTGGGATTAATTATTCAAAAATATAAGTCCTAAATTTGTGTCCATACACCTTTAAAACTTCAAGTTGTGTTCAGAACTATCAATGATAAATAACAATAAACTCTACAGGCTCAATCAATCAACTAAGAGCAGCACTGGCTCCTTATGTAATAAATCACAGTAACAGATGCATTAGGTAACACAGATTTTCTGATATCAATATTATCATAGTTATTGCCATGGTTATCTTACATCATTAAGAGTAATATTATTGATTGCGACTGAGCATTAATAACTATTCTAGCTACTGGTCCAACTACATGAACAACAGTGATTATTAATTAAGTCCTTGTTCACATTAAAACCTTATTAGCCCTGGCATGTTGTGGAATTGCATGACACAACATGTGTTAATATGTCCACATATACCAGCCTTGAAATCCAGGGATAGAAGTTCCCACTTACCCAGCACCCGATCCATTTCTCATAATGAATGTTAAAGGTAGCCTACGGGCTATTAAAAATGTCATGTTTTGTTATTTATATCACTATTCGGGCGAGTATGTTTTAAAGTTAAGTTATAACCTGGACATCTAATGCATCAATGAGAAAATTAAAATAATAATCTGGGTAAATTTATAATTAATAATGCTGCCACTGGTGATGACTGTCAGCTGACAGATCATGCATTATTAGCATACCATTCGCTTTTTGCTAGTAGTGCACACACTGTAGTTTGGTAAGTATATAAATGCTACTCGTCTTCACGTTCTATTCCTTGAACATAGGATTGTTACTAAGTAGAATCATCAGTACAAAGCTGACGTAGAAAGTAAACAAACAAACACCAAAAAACAACAAAGCCGAGAAACTCTGCAATGTAGCACGGCCATTTCTGTCGACACGTGATCATCAGATGCGAAATAGCACTTACTTGCAATTCCGAGCAGTCTCTGGTTCCTCTTGGATCTCATGCAAAAAGAAAAAGCTTCCAATTAAAATAGAAAGAACTAAAACTCCCAAGCTTACAGCTGGGATAATTTCGTCGCACCTGAACCATAAAATCTGCATCCCTCAAGGCGTTGTGAACTACGTCATCGTTCTTTGTGGACTGCATTGGGAAGATACTGAAATCATCTTTGGTCCTCGATTTCACGGAATAACCCGACCACAGTTATATGCTTTCATCCTCGAAACTCAGAATCTGTTTTTCATACGATACGTAGTAAGACGTTTGGAGGCATACCACCTTTGAACTATGTGTTGGAGGATGTGTGGTAATTATAGCAGAGTTAGTAATGAATTCCAACATATATAATAGTAAGCTAAAACAGTTAGCAAATGTATGTGCATGTACATTCTTATTTGCGTGAATGCGAATGTGTGTGTGTGTGTGTGTGTGTGTGTGTGTGTGTGTACATGTCATATTAAAAAAAATACATTTCTGTTGACATCATGCATCTGAAAGAAGAATATTTCAAATACCCTGCTGCGTATGCTATATATATGCTTTTTTTTACCTGGTATTCTTATTCTTATTATTAATTAACTTGCATGTCAACGCCAACATATCGTATCTTAAACGAGCCACGTATAGGAGGCCCTACGTTCATTTCGATGCATACTAGTATCATAAATGAAACACAACTAAATCTATTATAGACTTTTCAAACGTAAATTTTATTGAAAATGTATACACACTATAAATACACAAACATTGCTCAGTAATGTAACACAGTGTACAAGCTGTTCTTAGACGACACTTAATTGAATTTTAATAATCAAACAATACTAATTAACACATTTACAATCTAACAGATTTGTGGCTTTTAATGATCACCTCAAAGTGAGTTTATAATCCTTCCAATAATTATTTTATAGTTACATTTTGACTCCATACAAAATTGTCGTTATTCATTGTGAAGCTGCATTTAAGCTGCATAAGCCTATAGATACTTATGTGTAGTACACACATATTTACTGTTCCTCGATGTATAGGCCTACATGTGTATCTCTACATTTGTTGTACTACACTTAGTATATATTTTGTACTTGGTTATAATTATTATTGTATGTCTTGTGGGCCTGAGTGCCGATTTGACTTTGAATGAATACAACTACATTCACAATGTGAACAGCTGGTGAAGCGGAACAAATCATGTCAGAAACGAAGCACATATAATCAACATTGACGTAGCATAAGCTATTAAAAATGTTAAAAGAGAAAAAATAAAAGAAAAAAGTTTAATGTATTAAGCTAATAATTACCTGATATCAATCGAACAAGGTCTAGAAATGTAACAACAATTAAACTAATTGCGATATTTTACGACACCATATGTATACGGCCTACGATTCAGACACAAATTACTGATTTTGCTGGCAACAATACATAAATACTGATACACGTATATGTACATAAATCAATGCCATTCTTTCTACAATTGTATATACAGGTTAATTATATATCATAATATGGTAAGTAATGTGCTATACTATTGAGCAAATTCTTAATTAATGTGATTGTCTATCTCGCTTCAATGACACAAACATTTAAACATTCACAAGTTTGTATCACTAAATTGTTCACAAACAGAAAACCGTTGGTTTTCAAACAATAGACGCAGGCTGTGTTATTTGGACATTGTAACGTAATTGTTCTTCTGAATATCGTACTGGAATACCTCAATATAATTAGACCTAATGAGATCACACTGATCCACTTGATTAACCTAAGTGTAGGTAAATATTCTAGCTATGTGTAGTTTGTTTGTGAGCGTGAACATCCATAGATTACTATTGCAAAATTTCCTAGCAGGGAAAGTCGTATTCGTTTCAATAGCGGCCCCACACTAGCGACTTCCGTCGCCGATTTGCGTCAGATTTCGATTGCCTATAGTGTGCGGTGCTCCAAATATCAAAACATGCTAGATGTTGTTCGATCGGTCGGCGAGACTGAAAATCGCAATCGCCGGCCAGCGCACACCTGCTACATATATGAGTAGCAATGACAGAGAAGTAGCAATTAAAAACAAATGTAAAAATAAATAAATCATTAAATGTAAACTAATTGCTACTAAACGTATTTGACAAGAACTATAGGTATAAGGTCCCATGGTTGATATGAGAGAGTCTTGAAGCGATACCTTGGCGTACATGTAAATATAAATAACATGTTGAACTTTATAGTATAGTATAAAATAAATGTGTAATAGTAGCCCTACGTGTTCAATTACAATTCTTGTTTTTCATGTTATCCATCCTATATAAACATTATCTCGTGTTCGTACGTAGTAATACATTTGCATACTTTTCAATTTCAATTTGCTATAGAAATACCCTCGTGTCTAGCACCAACTAAAACCCTGTCATCAGCTCGTGTCTAACACCAACTAAAACCCTGTTATCAGCTTGGATCGCATGTTCCGCATCTCAATCCACGTAAGTTCGGATATCCTCTAACACATAGGCCCAGCGCCTACTCACAACACACGCAGCGTATGAAATAGTGTAGCTACCGAATCTGTCTATGGTACGATTTTAATAATTATTTGATGCAAATTCCATATTTACAAAGTTCCTGGGAACGATAGATGTTTCAGGATATGTTCTCTAATGTCACTTCCGGTTCTACGTTGTGCCATCTCGTCGGGTCTCTAACCTTCTCGTCTAGATGGCCCCTGCCTCTGCCTTTGCCCCTGTCCTTGCCCCTGTCTCTGCCTTTGGCCCTGCCTTTGCCCCTGGCCCCGCCCCCGCACTTGCCCTCGCACCTGCCCCTGTCCCAGCCTCTGTCTAGCCCCGCCCTGGTACCGGTGGCACGTGAAGCAGCAGTTTATTGACACCGCTTGGTTGACCACACATTGCTCCGTCGGGAAATGGCGGAAGAAAGACGTGCAGTTCAGACTCCCGAACTCTCCTGTGTTGAAGATCACTGGTCTGTCGCCGTACTGACATCCTGCATGTGAACGAATGGATGAATTAGTGCTCACCAGATATCGTCGCATGCGGCGCAAGTCGGCTAGGAAATGTCCGGATGCTTGCAAATAAAACAATATAGCCGCCGGAAGTACCTTAAGCGGGGCACGCCAAACCTATCCTGTTTGGCAAAATAAACGTCATCAGTGACTGCTTTTACGCTCATCTCTAAAATATGCATATACTACTAACATGGATATCTGTTATTCGCATATGTTGATTATTAAGGCTTATTGAAGAAAAGCTGACCTGGGATGTTCTCTGGCATTCTTGCCATTAGTCTCTCGCAGGTCTGACAGCATAGTCTTCTGATTGGTTCTGCGTAGCAGTTGATCCTGACCCCGCCGTGCTGGTCAAAGGGCCTGCACAGGTTGGCGTTCTGGTCCCCCCATGGGCATGCTAGAAGAAGAAAAAAAGTCAAAACATGTAATAATTTTGAAAATGCCCGAGGAACGTCGCCACGCGACTCGTCCGCCATTATACTTGTAGAGCTCAAAGAGAATGAATGCTAGAAAAAAAAAAAGTATTGAAAAGAAAAGACGTTTGTCGACTAGATTTAGAGGTTTAACCCTCTCCCTGCTGAAGGTAACCAGAGATGCTATAAAGAGCAATGCATGTGCATAATCTAGCAGGAAGAGGGTTAAGAAAATGTATACTAGTATATGTTGTGAAGGAAGGATACGAAATTCAATATTGATCGAATTCTGGATGACAGGCTATATTAATAGACCAATACATAATCCAGTCATGAAAGTTGAAGTATAATTAATCTATCTCAGGAAGCCAACGATAGTTGGCCGACCAGTCTCAATGAAATTCGAGCATACGACATTGTTGATGACGTCATCGTACTCTGACTTCCGGTGTCTGCTACTCGGAGTCGTCTGCAGGTGTGGCAGCACAGACGCTGGTTCTCAGGGATGTAGCAGAGGCTTGGGTTCTGGGAGACGCGCTCACATCGGGGGGTCATGTCCCCGTACTCGCATCCAGCCTCGCCTGGGAATGAACCAGACATGATTTGTGAAGTCCAATACGAGAATAGAGTAGGTTTCTGGAACACACGGTCATATTGTGGACCCATTGCAAGCAGTCTCATTAAAATGAGATCCGAAACTAACGCTCAAACAGATATATATGACACTCGCTTCGTAAACGCTGAGATCTGATTTTAATGAGATTGCATTGCAAGCTCACGGATATCGTTTCTCGAAGCTCTCAATGTCATATTCATTATGAGACCTCCCGTAAGTGCACGTTACCCACGGCCATGTATTAGAGAGATCGCTACAAGATCGAGACACGATACCCCGGGACACGTAGTCACCTTGTGGATCAGTTGCATGCTCAAGGACGGGCACCCTTCTGTGAAGCTGTGGTAGGGCCTACGCAAAGATTCCGTAACGCTATTCCATTGACCTTTCTCAGCTATTACTAATACCAGACAAGGTACGTAAACAAAATAACAGCCACGCACATCACCAGAATCGTACAAACCGGATACGTCTAAAAATAGAATTTGACATACTTATACGGTATACGCGCTATTATATATATATATATATATATAACGTTATTACAACGATATGTGACAACGTTACATTGGTTTGTTTGTCGGGTATCGTTCTGTGTGCGAGGAATACCTGTTGTTCTCAGTCTGTCACACGTCTGGCAACATCCCTGTCGATTCCTGAGATCGTAGCAGTCGTGAGCCTGAATGTCCCGGCATTGGTACGAATGATCACCGTATTCACAACCTGCAACACATAGTGGATACATACATGTGCTAACAATAAACTATCATTACAGTACTGATAACAATAACAATGCCAACAACAATAATAATAAATAATAATGATAATATAAAATTCATATTAATAATTATGAATTAATTATAGTAAGAAGAATAAGAAGAAGAATAAGAAGAATATTATGAGAGGGACGATATAGCATAAACGTGTGCGATTCGACGCCATTTACGGCAATAGGGTCCGTAAGTTTACACGAGATAGCCCGAGATTCATTCAATAGCTGGTGACATAAACCGGTCAAACACCTAAATGCGCTACACATTTGACGATATCCATTGTGACCTCACATGAAAACGTCACGATTCAGACCTCATTCATGGCAACCGTCGAAATTATTACCGTCACCGGAAATAAGCCCGGTGAGACTTACTGACCCTATATTCCCACTATACCCCAAATACGCATAATTGACGTTTCTCACCGACACTGCTGGGGTTCTTCAATGGCTGACACTTCTGACAACACTCTCTGGAAGTGTACTCGTGTCGGTAACACAGAAAGGCCCCGTAGAAGTCCACCGCCCTGGCGCAGTCCATTCCGTTGATTCGCATCCGGATCCCGGTCTCTGGACAAGACTAGACAAACCAAACAGATGCGTGACGCCATTGAGCTTCTCAGATCCTCTAAAACACGGGCCCAGTTACTGATTATATATACGGGACCAGGGCCCCGTTGCTTAGAACTATTGTAGCTACAACTAGTGTAAGATCAACGCTTTCTATTGTGGCAGGAGCCCAGTTACAACTATTGTAGTGCTACAACTGTTCCGAGCAACGGGCCCCAGATTATAATCTATGACGGCACTGACTGACGGATCTGTACTATAAGACTACATATCTCGAGGATGACGTTTGATGGATTGGTAAATGCTACATGTATATTATTTCGCTTAGCACTGAATGTGTGACTGCTTACCCCATAGTTCGCATCGTACTGCCCACCGCCATAGGGGTAATATCCGGTCTGTCCGTACTGATGTCCGCCCCCTTGACCAGTTGGCTGACCACTGGTGTACACGGGCTGCTGGACATTGGTGTACCTGTAGTGTTGGGTATTGCCACGGTACGGCGTACCGCCACTGGAAGACGTCCGCCGGTACCCGGTGTTAGGTCGGTACTGTTGACGAGTTCCGGTATACGTCGGCTGACCGGAAGTGTATACCGGTTGCCCGCCGCCGTGCGTCTGCGTTGGTTGACCGCCATGCGTGTAAGTTGGCTGACCGGAACTGCGTGGCTGATGACCGGTGTTACGTATTGGTTGACCGTCGCTTCCTAATTGCTCGCCTCCTCCGGTTGAAATGATCGGGCCTAGAGGATAACTTGCGGTAACTGTAGGTCTCCGTCCCGTAGGACGTCTTTGATCTGTCTGTCTTCTTGTTCCGGTTGGGCTGTAGGTTGCTGTAGCACCCCCGGACCCGGACGTTTGGTATCTAGAGTCTGTGTATCTTGGGTCCGTGTATCTTGGGTCGGTATACCTTGGGTCCGTATATCTTGGATCCGTTTGGGTCCCTGTAGATCTTGACCCCTCTGAACCACGTTGAGCACCATCTCTAGAATCGTCTCCATCGGTCCTAGACGGGTTATTGTATGCTCTACCCGTTCTTTGATCGTCATAACCCTGCGTATCAGAACTGTCTCCTCCCGTATTGGCGTACGACGGCGTCTCACTGGGCTGGTTGTAAGGATCTGGCTGACTTCCGGTCTGCGTACCGGAACTGTGTGTGTAGTCGTACGATGCTAGCCTGTTGTCGTCACTGCTATCCGCACTGTACTGGTCGTTGAACTGGGTTCTAGACAACGATGCGTCACGAGAACCTGCTATGTTTGCCTGTGAGACGGAACCCGGGTCCTGTCTTACGTTGGGATTTAACACAGCTGTGTGACCGAAAACCGAACTATCTCCTCCTTCGGAAGGATCTGTGATTGGAAGGGGAGGTTCTTCGTCCCGTTGTCTGTATGGCATAGGCTGTAGACATATAGCTAAACATTTAAATACATAGGCTTAATTAAAACTAATATGTTAACAAACAATACAATAGTAAGATTAGAGATTAAACTTGGCCCACATTCTTTCCAAATGGTTAAAAATGCATGTCCTTTATAATACAATATAATTTACTAGTATTTATATTGCATAACGATGTTAGTCTAATTCATCTTAAATATATTATTGGTATAATATGATTAATAATAAATATAATTATTACTCCTTATGTGAAGGATTTCATATGTTGGCTCTGGAAAATCGTACGTGCATCACATACAAAGAAACATGTACATGTATCGGCCAACAGATACTTACTGCATGGTCATCGGAAACATCTCTCTTTCTCAAGGAATGGATTAGTATAGATTCATCTAAAAACCAATACAAAAACACAATATTATACGAGATAGGATATTCTTCCCAAAGCATTTCGTGCGTTGGCCAATGATGAAAACCATAACCGTATACAACCGAAAATGGTGCGAGATGAGATGATTTAAAAATATGTAGTGTGTGTGTGTGTGTGTGTGTGTGTGTGTGTGTGTGTGTGTGTGTTGTAAGGGGGGGGAGGGGGGGGGCAATCCAATCGTTGGTAAAAGTAACCTTTTATCAACTCGTAGGATAACATTGATATGAAAAAGACACTCGGTAGAGATTCTCTATATCTCACATAGTAAAGTTCTTGGTTATACATGTATTACATAAGTAATGCAATTTTCACAAAGTTTAACAAGTATAATTATAATTTAAACAAATACAAATACATACAAGACATTTAAAGGCATACTATAACTTATATTTATGGTTGTTTTGGACTAGTTCTTAGCCATAACTGTAAAGTACATTCACTTGACATACATAAAATCATGTTTGTAGTTCCAAAACGTTTTCCATCGCAGTTTTCTCGACTCCATTTATACAGGTCTATCAACTGTGATATTATGCCTTTAATATATAATTGTATCATGAGAGGGAATTGACAAAGGGGATGTTAACATCTTATACTAAAATAGTTCAGTAATATTGTTGCCATACATTTTTCTTGAAGAGAATAACATAGAGAATCTGTTGTACAAGAAGTACATGTATATAAGCCTCGTCTAGACAGAATAACGGTAACCCTATAACCGCTCAGTATACTGTCTGACAGGTGTATTCCCGCTTTCCCAATCTGAGGTGTTAAGGCATTCACATTTTCCCAATCTGAGGTGTTAAGGCATTCACATTTTCCCAATCTGAGGTGTTAAGGCATTCACATTTTCCCGATCTGCCGGTATTCTTTATTCTTGGGTTGTGTTGTTATAGTATAATATTTGGTATGTTGTGATACTGATTTAATAGGTGGCAGCGTTAATCACCTTAACCAATTCTGCTTTAGTTGTCCAAGTTTGGAGATGTTTGGAGGGTCAGTATTAAGAAATGTGTGACGTTTTTTGTGTACATTTTTACAAACATTTTACATCAATTTCTTCTAAGTTTCTTCATACATGTTATTTTGTAAGAATGTGTGTACATTTCTACAAACATTGTACACCAATTTCTTCTAAGCTTCTTCGTACATGTTATTTTTTAAAAGAATTTGTGTACATTTCTACAAACATTTTACATCAATCTCTTCTATTTATTAAACCTTCTTCATACAATTGTCATGTAATTTGGTAAGAATTTGTGTACATTTGTACAAACACTTTACATACAACTTTATCTTTAATGTTTTATATCATCTATGTCTATTATGAAATGGTTGGTGGTTGTCTGTTCAAATGCACTCTTTCGTTTTTATTTCAATTTCTTCTAACCTGACGAAGTGCGGTAGTTAAATCATTCAACGAGGTGGCATTATCCCTTAATTGGTAGATTAATCCAATCAAGTTAATGCAGGCGCATTCCCATTTCCAGATTTACGCATCACTGCTTTTTGCCTATGTCACACCTTTGATTGGGAGTAAACCTTTGAAAGCGGGAGTAAACCGGATTTTTGTATGTGCTTGTAATGTGTTCACATTGGAAGAATAAAAAAAGCAGTAACGGTTTCAACTTGAAAGTCAACTTTAGTAATTTTAATGTCAAGTGTCAGCGACCTCTGGTAATACAGTTAGAAAGGTTACATTTGGCCTAGTGCTGGATTGAATGTAATCACTTCCTCACAGTTTATACTGTACGTCTTGTAATTGTAACATTAGTATGTCATGCTTTGAGGTTATTGCGTAATTCAGTAGCAAGTACCACATGCCGTGAGATTCTGATAGTACGCAGTTTTATCTCCAAGTCCGGTATTCCTTCATTGAGAATATCGAAATATGGAGCAAATTATTCTCCAATCGGGGAATTTGATTAGATAACACAGAGGAAGTTATCAATTGCTGTCGACTGGTATAGACATTGGTTATGTTTATTTCGATGTATCTAGTTTTATGTCATGTACAGATGCTTCCAGGTTAACTTACTGCTCTCTAAAACACAGATTTATCTCAATGCAGATATCTCAGTGCAGTTATCTCATAAGTTTGCATGGCTGTGACATGCGAGCATTGTGACTTGCAGTCAACGGTATGGAATATCCTGTTTTCTAAAATTATCATGGCACTCTGTAGGAAGGAAGTGTTTATTGGGCAGGTTGTCTAAGGAACCATATGGTTTCATTACAGTGCTATTTGTTTTAAACTGTCTGGTTGGTATATCTTCCTTCATGCATTAGGTAATACTATATAAGTGCAAATGATAACACATACCTGATTTAAAGCTCTTAAGCTCTAGGAATAGTTACCCTCTCCCTGCTGGATTTAGGCACATGTATACTGCTCTTTAGGGCATCTCTGGTTGCCTTCAGCATGGAGATGGTTAAGGGTATGCATGACTAATAATAATAATAATGTAAACATTTATATTGCGCCAAATCCATGCTCAAAAGTATGCTCATAGCGCTTACATTATTACCACAGTCAGTAGATCTCTCTGCACTCAATTCCTTCTCAACTCCCTGGGGAGTATACAATCAAAACTGTTCATATGATACCTGATGTATGTTGTAAGTTATCAGACATGCTATGATGTGGTTGACATTCTATCAGCAGAGGTTAGCAGTGGAGTAAATTAGCACGAATCTGTTAGCCTGAGGTTATCGTGGATAATTATTCAGATGAGGGTGTAATTATTTTGTATACAATATGTTTTTTTTTGCTTTTGTTGAGTACTGTAAATCATGAAATTAATGCGAGCAAAATATTAATGCGAAAAATGCGACCGCCGTATTGTCGCATTTAATTGGTGCGCATTAAAGGTAAGACTTGGAGGAAAACATGTATGGAGACATGGCCGTTCACATTTTATTGGTGTCGCATTTACGTCTAAAATCTAGAGGTCGCATTAAATTAGTGACGCATTCATTTTGTGATTTACAGTATATGCCTGACACTGTTCTTTAGGGCATATCCGGTTGCCTTCAGCATGGAGAGTGTTAAAGGAACATTGACATCAACTCCTGTTAATTTATCCCAATTACATGTATTAAAATTTACAGTGTGACGACTTTGCCACATTTTTTCCTCACAACAAGCAGACACTTGGCAGTTGTTGATTGTGTCAGGGGTTAAATTTACTTCATTTATTGACATTATGCAATTATTTGCTGTGATCACACCTTGGGTGTTTTCGTCTGGAGACAATTGCTGTTTGTCAAGTCAATGGGGCGGTTGTTATTTAAATTGTAATGATATATCACCACTCCCATTCATCGTGAATAAAATATGTTCAAACACAAGGAAATACATGTATTGAGTTATTGAAGTTCTGTGTTTGATAAACATAAGGATTGGTTCAAGACATTTCAAGTAACAACGGTTGACTCTTGAACAGGACTCTTTGCTGTGGTTTACCAGTAGTAGGGTGAGGCTCACTTTAAACTTCATCTACTTGATGTTGCAGTAGTTTGCACTTATTTAGCGTGAACAGGATATATCTACAATTTGTTTCAAGTGTTGTATATTTCCTCTATTATTTCTCAACGAAGTCTTCCCATGCTAGAAATGTCATGAGCTCAATTCATGTGGAGATTTTGATTACTTTGTCAAAACAGCTGGTGAGTAGAACTGTATTATTATGTACTTTTTGTAATCATCTATAGAAACATGGTATTGGTACTTTAGGTACTTTTATAATATTTGTTCTTCTAATTCCTGCAGTGACACTAAATTCTATAATCATTCTCACTATTTTTTTTCTTATTGTCCTGTATGGGTGAAAGATTGCCACGTTGAAACAATAATTCAGACCTCAAACGTTTTACACAACTATTTATTGCTTTTTGTTGATATGGGTGAAATATTGACGTAAAGCATTAATTAAATTATCGGTCACTTTATTCCTGTCGAGGAAATATTCAATCGAAAGGAGCAAGTATTCAATCGAAAGACAAAGAAATTTACAAACTAAATACTAGGTTAATCCATGGTTTTCCAGCCTACAGTCCAACTCCCTATATCTGGGTTTGTTGGACAGACATGTTCCAGCAATTTAAAGCATGGAAAGGTGATATTTGGTGTTTTGGAAAAGTAGTCTGTTTTATGACTCAACTCACCTCCAGGTGTGATGAGCCGCAGACCTCTGCATCTGTTTTACCTGCACTGGGGCAGCTCATTCTGCCAGCAGGGGGGTGTGGAGGTCAGAGGGGAAGATATCTGGTCCTACTGTTGCCATCCTGCAATGGGAGGGCAATTTGTAACCTGTGATGGGAGGGCAATTTGTAACCCGACACATGTTGTGCTGATCCATTGATAAGGACATGGCGCCAGCAGAGATCTTTAATAACAAATTTACATGGTGTTAAATAGGTTGTGGTGTGGGATTACATTATTTAACTAGTTTAATCATTCTTGTCAGTACTAATTTACATCTTTACCTGATTCTTGTTTGCTGAAGGGTTATTTTTTGAAAGATTTAAGTTGTTGTGCTGTAATTTAAGTTGTGCTGTATTTAAAATATTACAGATACGACATGACAAAAAAGATCAGAGACCATGTTATCTGGATATGATCTCTGTAAAAATTAATTATATTTTCGTTTTTTTTGGGTTTAGAGTTGCTTTCAAGATTCTTTCACTTACTGGAAATACAAGAAAGATCAGAGACCATGTTATCTCGATATAATCTCTGTAAAAATTATTTATATTTTAGTTTTTGGGGTTTAGAATTGCTTTCAAGATTCTTTCACTTACTGGAAATATGCAGTCATTTATATTTTCTTACAAACTAACATTTGTGATATTTTTTATTTAAAAAAATAATTATATTATAGTATTATATATGGATGAGGTATTATATGAACAAGCTAGTATACAGACACAGTATTATGTATGGACGAGGTACTTAGCATCTATCGCACCAGGACTGATACTGACATCTGACAATAGGGACAATAATGTAGCATCTAGCCGGCACCTTCAGATTGCCTAGCTGTGGCAGGTAATGCTCTCAAGTGAAAACAGCTACTGCAGGATATGGCTCTGTAAACACACATAGTGCTTAAGTATCTAAGACACATGGGTTCCTGACATCTCTTGACCAATGTGGGTGGCCAGTGGGGGTGCTTTTGTATACTAGGTAAGCAATTCTCACAAAACTGATTCAACACAGACATTTTGACAGCTTTCTGACATCTAAATATTTGTATTACATGTTGTATCTTTCTGGGATGTATAGATTGTCCATATTCTCGATGTACAGAATATCCATAGTCTCGGAGGGTTAAAGTAAATCAATTGTATATAACTTGTTTTGATTGGTATTCATTTTATTTGAAAGGAGAAATATACTTTGGTTTTAATGAAACTGTTTTGGGCATGTTTTTCATGCTGCCTTTCATATTAACCCATTTATATTGCATAATTAATGAAATCATCGCGTATTGGTGAAAGATTACTGTTGTGAGTGCAACTCTTTACCCTCTGACACATTATGATGGGTCTATTGAAGAACTGGTAGCAATGGCAATGTAATAACCTTTGATATCTGATATGAGTAATTCATTGCGAATTGGTGAAATATTTGCTCAGTGATGTAAAGCATTACAAAAAATAACAAAATGAAAATCATGTCTAGGCAAGGCATCCACAATAATATGCAAAGCATGATATAAGTGAATAATCTTGAAAGCAGCTCTAAGCTCCAATATTCAACAGAACAGAACAGAACCTTTATTTCACTCAGGCCGAGAACTAGGCAAATAATAACAGGAATAGAACATGGTAATTGCAGACAGGGATTTGCTAGGAAGTTTTCCAAACAAATTGAAAACCTGTTAATGTTATTTATGAAATTGAACCATATTACAGTGAACAAATTATTACATACATACTGTATATATTATGTTAAAGACGATTGGATCTGGGTCTAGACCAGTCGTGGTGAGAGGTGAGTGTATCTGGGTCTCGACCAATGAGGGTCGGTATGACTGATGACTGGTCTATGGACAGACAAGGCCGACACTAAGTAAAGAAGCAGATTTGTGTATGGTTCAGTAGCGTGAAGAGCGAGAAGATTGATTCTTTTCTAAAGATCTCCTGGTGACTTTTATTGTCACTGCCTGACTGTTCCAATGTTAATGCTCATGTAAGAAAAAGCATCCCCTTTATGAGATGGTTATCTTTTACTGAATATATTCTGGAACAGCAGGACATATTGAGAAACAGGACATAGTCAGAACCAGGACATAGTGAATGGCAGGACATAGGGAATGGCAGGACACAGTGAGAACCAGGACATAGTGAATGGCAGGACATAGGGAATGGCAGGACATAGTGAGAACCAGGACATAGTGAATGGCAGGACATAGTGAATGGCAGGACATAGTGAATCGCAGGACATAATGAGCACCAGCACATATTTTGAGTTACTTCTCTCTGCCAGAGTACACAGTGCAGATAGCCTCAGTCCAACTGTAACAGCATTGGTGGCTCAGTCAAACACATTAATGAAGCCACTGTAAGTGGTATAATCTTGAAAGTGACTCAAAACTCGAAACTCAAAGTCTTCAGTGAGAACGTTGAATGTGTGAACATTTCATGTTTTGAAGTTGCATGTAATTTCTCGATCAGATTTATGGCATTCTTTTGGCATGTTTTTCATGACAGCAAGCCTTTGATATGATGCAGACACCAATCCTTTGAGATGATGCAGACACCAAGCCTTTGATATAAAGCTGACTATGGAATCTCAGAATAGCCAGCATAGCGGGGTTGGCAAGAGTTGCAGTATTTTTTCTTCTGGATATAGCTGTTCCTGTAGACTCTGGTGTGCCCTGTACATTGACAGAATATCTTGTGTTAAAAAGATTTATAGGAATTTTTTTTTTCTTACTCACACACGAGGGATCTCCTCTATGAAATGGCATTGGCTCAAAGGTAACATTAGCACCAACTATCGCAACGATGCCTGAGGTTTAAGATACGGTTACCTTAAAGTTATGCAGTTTTGTACAAGAAAGTCCAGATCTTACATGATATGATGACAGTGATACTCATGATAGGTGCAACACCCACAAATTGACAGTTTTATTCGAAAAATTACAATGTTTTTGTACGATTTCACTATCAACTCTAAAGTTTTGTGCACAAATCCCCATATAAAATGTTACCTTGAGCATGAAATCGTACTCGGTAATATAAGTTTGTTAATCTCGGTGCCAGATGTTTCATGACATACTGATACCCATGTTAGGGGCAGAACCCACAAATTAGCAGATTCAACACTGATCAACTAATTGCAACTAATATCCTGGGAAATACCTGTTTGCTGGGTTTCCATTATCAACATTTTCCTGCTTGTCGCTGATCAGTTTTCAGGATTTTATTTCAAGATAAAAAAAATAATTTAGATTAACTATCACCCATAAAACTGTTCTGCGAGTCTTTAATTAAGCTGTTTCTATAATGTGGAGGATTTGTGGTAAGACTGCAGATATAGAGTAGTGTTACTTAGTACATTTCCACACATGTTTATCATGTTAATTAGTAAGAGCATGTGGAATAAGCTCTTAAGAAATCTTAACACATCTGGCTTCAATTTAGTGGATGCAATCAAATTTATTTTGAGAAAGAAACATTTCTGTTAACGTCTAAAAGATTATTTTTACCAGACAAATCGCCAGGTTTTGTTGATGAGGTGGTATGCCTTTAATTCCTCACCTACATGTCATTTAAAGCTAACTGGATATAAGTGACAAAGTGGATACTATTTTCAAAGGTTGTTATTTATCAGAAGTTTTTTCGAAAGTCTTGAGGAATGCATTGTTTTCTTGATATTTCTCTTAACCATTGTTGTCTTTATTATTTTTTTTTTTTATGGTGCCCTGAAATCATGTCTACAGCATGCCTGAATTTGATGAATTGCTGAGATTTAATACAATAGGTTATACTGGCTACATTCTTCATTTTGAATAATAATATTATTGAAGAAAAGGTAAGGCACTTCTTCAGATACATCCAATGCGGAACTTGTCTGATATTGTTGACATTGTTTACTTTCAGATATTTTTTCGACCGGGGGCTCTTGCCCAGCTAGAGGTGACGCGCGACGAGAAGATCACCGGAACCGTCACAGCGTTCCAGGCGTACTGTCGTGGACACCTCGGGCGCAAGAACCTCGAGAAACTACGGGTAAGTTCCTCGATTATTGCTCACGGAATACAACCTATCAGTAGTAGTTCAACAGCGCATCGTCGTCACCTATGTGTGAAAGATTCCCTCTGTGACGTAAAACAATAATTCATTCATTCAACAGCGCATCAGCTGTACTTTAGTCCAATAGCCTACTTTTTCATCACGCATGGGTGAAAGATTCCTACTATGATGTAAAACAATAATTCACTTACAATGTTAATAATAATAATAATAATAATAATAATAATAATAATAATAATAATAATAATAATAGAAACAATATTGGAAAAATAAATAAAAATAGAAGTAATAATAATACAATAATAGTAATATTAGATAAATAAATGCATAAATAATAATAATAATAATAAAAACTTGGATAAATAAATAAATAAATAATAATTGTAATAATAATAGTAATAATAATAATAGTAAAACTAATAATAATAATGTCTATTTCTATTATGTTCTAATTTGCATTCAAAGTGCCACGCTATTATTACCCCAGTCATTGGATCCACGTCTATTGTTCTGCCCTGTGTAGATCCAGCACCTAGCTGTGAACTGCATCCAGAAGAATGTGAAGAAGTACATGTCCATCAGGGACTGGGTGTGGTGGCGACTCTACACCAAGGTCCAGCCTCTCCTCAACGTACACCGCACCGAGGAGGAGCTCAGCAACGCACTGGTACGTCTCTGTCTGTGTACCACCTTGCCAGTGCGTATGTCCCACTTTATCATTGTCTCTGTAACACTTGTCTCTGTCTGTGTACCACCTTGTCACTGCCTGTGTACCACTTGTCATAGCTTATTGTGTAGACTCGAAGAACCTGCAGAAGGTTCTGTATATAATAAGAGCTCAGGAACTGTACAGGAACTTCTATACCTACTAGAAGATTCTGTCAAATAATTCATCAAAGGTTCTGTACCCCATACCTGCTGAAGGTTATGTACCCCATACCTGCTGAAGGTTCTGTACCAAATACCTGCAGAAGCTATTGTTGCTTGTTGGTAAATGATTCCTTTGATGACAACTTGCTTTCTAACCTACTAGAAGGTTCTGTACCCAATACACCCTGAGCATTATGTACCCAATGCCTGCTGAAGATGCTGTATCCAATAGCTGCTGAAGATTATGCACCAAATACCTGTTGAACAGTATGTATCCAATACATGCTGAAGTTTCTGTACCCAATACCCGTTGGAACAGTATGTATTCCAATACCTGCTGAAGTTTCTGTACCCAATAATACCTGTTGAACAGTATACTATCCAATACCTGCTGAAGATTCTGAACCCAATAATACCTGTTGAAGAGTATGTATCCAATACCTACTGAAGTTTCTGTATCCAATACCTACTGAACAGTATGTATCCAATACATGCTGAAAATGATGTACCCAATACCTGTTGAACAGTATCTATCCAATACCTGCTGAAGTTTCTGTATCCTATAGTTCCTTAAAGGTTATGTACTAAATATCTACTGAAGGTTCTGTACCCAATGCTACAGATGTCTCTGCACCCTAAATGTGCTGAAGGCGATATGCCCTAATATCTAGTAGAACTTAGAATGTTTCTGCGTCAATACCTGCTGTAGGCTCTTATGTGGTGTTTCAGGTGGATCTGGACCTGATGAAGACCAAGCTAGAGAAGATTGAGAGGGACAGGTCCGAGTACAAGCTGCAATGTGACAAGCTAGAGAACAGGGTAATGTCATACTTCCTACCGATTCCTTCTGTAGAAATACACGTGTCACTTAGCATCCTTATGATTTATCCTGGGTATAGTTGCATTCAGGGCCCGGTTGTATGAAATGATAATGCTCCATTAACATGTCATTCCATTAACTAATGCAGCATTACGTTAGCATTGAAAGTCAATGCAGGAATAATGGCACTTTTATACAACCGGGCCCTGGTACAGAATGTAATGTTTAGTATAATTTGATAATACATAATGCCAACTTTGATAGTGCATACATAAATTATTTTTATTGTGCCATAATATTTTCTGTCAGAAATATTAAAAATATATTCTATACATGTATTCACAAAGTTGAAAATATTTTATGTGCCTTTATGAAAAATTACTGTAATGAGTTTTCATAAAGGCACATAAAATATTTTCAACTTTGTGAATATAGAATATATTTTTAATATTTCTGACAGAAAATATTATTGAGCAGTTCCAGTACTGGTAGCATTGCTCTAGTTTGATGACCGACGGTACCACTAACAGGAAATAGCCTGCTTTGTAGTGAAGAGACTGTACTGGTAGTTGTGTCTTTGCAGCTGTCCGAGATGACCGCAGACTTCGTGGAGGAGAACACAACCTCCAACACGGCCTCAGAGCTCCTGGAGGTGGAGACGGCCGAGAGAATGAGACTGGAGAAGGACTTCAAAGACCTGCAGGTGACAAACATACGTCTGATCGTGTCAGGCTAGCTGAAGCCATCTTATTTAGTGGCAATCTAATTAAAATTAGATACGAAAGTATCGCTTCAAATATATTCTGACATACACTCAACAACGATCTAACGAAGCTGCCTTGGGATTAGGCCTGCAACGATACACTTTCTTACGATACGATACGTATTGCGATTCACAGGTCACGATACGATACACGATA
>JAUTBV010047551.1:0-20464 GCA_032361325.1 Lepetodrilus fucensis
AGCTACCACTCCACACATACCAGCTACCACTCCACACATACCAGCTACCACACCACACATACCAGCTACCACACCACTCATACCAGCTACCACTCCACACATACCAGCTACCACTCCACACATACCAGCTACCACTCCACACATACCAGCTACCACACCACACATACCAGCTACCACACCACACATACCAGCTACCAGTCCACTCATACCAGCTACCACTCCACACATACCAGCTACCAGTCCACACATACCAGCTACCACATCACTCATACCAGCTACCACACCACACATACCAGCTACCACTCCACACATACCAGCTACCACACCACACATACCAGCTAAATGCCACATATACTTGCACAGAGAAATAAGCTTAGATAATTTCGCATTTATCACATATAACACGTCACAAATACCACAAACACCACATCGCACATACCACAATGTCCACACACACACACACACACACACATATATATATATACCGTAGATACCGGCTTACACCCACTATACAAACCACATCACAAATACCAGTCTAATTCAACCACAATTACCAGCTCACCCTTCATGCATAGCGATTGGCAGAAGACTCAGTCTAGATACTTTACAATACTGTTTGTTTATATCATCTATCGTTTGTAATAGATACTAGTTATTGATCCTAGATATTGTTGGTAATGTATATTAGTGACATGCTCATCGACGTATATAGTCGGCTAGATTCGGTGGGATCAGCGAGGTGGTGGGGTGGTGGTGTTGGATTGAATTGGTGGGGGCGGACACGTGTTGGAATGGTTGTCAGACATTGCCTAGAAGATACAGTGTTAAAAGGTTGCTGAGGCCGACGAGAATGTGGAGATATTCATCGCCTGGATGACCCTCTTCGTATTAATCGACAGATGAAAGTATACAGAACTATATTCACAGTAAACATACGCAAGAATAGACATTGATTCCTAATCATAAGTCTTATAGAATCCTGCCTTACAAGTAAATATTGATTAGCAGTCGCTGGACAGACTTGATGCGCTGCAGCTAATTCCCACGAAGAAATGTAACACATCAACTGTGTTATTAGCAAAAAAAGTACTTGTACAAGCTGCTTATAACTCACGTTAGCATTACAGACTTTAATACCGTGTATTAAGGATATGTCGTGTATCTGTCGAACTTAATTTAATACTGTGCAATGGATAGTATCTGGAAGTATGTTTTATGATTGAAACTCAGCAAGAGGTGGTCGGGCATTGCCTCGCTGCACGCTGCTGTTCCAGCTGCCTTACTTGTCCTGGAGGACGTATTTACTTTGACAGAATGTCTCAATTAATTTCTTTATCATGAAATACCGCTAATTAATTTTTATTTTTCAATACATTGAACATGGCCTGATTAATATTTAAAAACAGAGCAAAACATCAGCCCATAGCTATGTTGTTTTTCGATGAGAGGCTTACACTGAAGGAAACTGTTCTGTTATATCATATTATCCAGATATTAGAGGAAAACAATACTTTTAGCCCTAGGTGACTTTCAGTTGGCAAGGTTAGCTCCGTACATACATTCTCAAGAGAAACGATAATGGCATCAGCCAGTTTTAGTGTAGTGTTGACCATATCGATCAGAAGGTCTCCCCATAGACCGTGACCATATCGAACACTACCTCCCACAGACGGTGTACGTATCGAACAGGACATATCCATATGGACCGGGACAATATTAAACAGGACACCCCCGGAGCGTGACAACCCAGGGATCGCTAACACTGTGCCACCAGATCCAGGGCAAGACCTGAGAGAGTCTAGCCAGGAGGTGGGACATCTCCAGTTTCTGACGTCTTTACTCAGTTCTCTCAGAGGTGTTCCTTTGAATTATTCGGAGTCCACGCGGGTCAAACTAGACCTATGAGTTCTGCATGAGGTATATTCGGTCTCTGAGGCATATTGTTGTTGAGACGTATTCCCTGGACCAAGGGAAGACCGGAAGTTGCCACACCCCACTGGTTACGTTTCCGCGGAGGATATCCACACAATTGCATTTGTGCCTCGAAACATACGATGTTCTATTAAACCCAGCATGATGTTCATCGCTTATCCGCCCATGACTTGCTTTACAAGCTTTAGATATTAGAGGCAGACCAGAGCAATCTTGTCCAATTTCAAGGAAATCCTTCACGCCGAGTTCCAATTTAGACGGCTCCGATGATAGCCGACGTTAGACTTGACTTGACCGGGCCATCCAACCTTGCTTAACCATTGTCTTCAGACTTTATACAAACTATTAATTATTTGATTTCACAAATTCTTAATGATCATGCAGATCATTGCGTGTGGTTTAGTTGCGCCATGTTGTTCTCTAGACCCTGGCACATTGGGTATAGCCGTCCATGTTTGTGTCCAAACACTGTGTAGTGTCCTTTAATATAAGTTACCTTGCGCGCACTTCATGTTTACTTTACATAACATTATGGATACAATAACAAATAGAACACAATAACATAAATAAAATATACGAGGCGTAATGCACTTGAGGAACTGATGTGGATACATGTACATAGTTCCTCAAGTGCACTAAGCCTCGTATATTTTATTTATGTTATTGTGTTATATTTTTTATTGTATCCGCGCAAAGTCTGCCCTGAACCATCAATATATGTATGAATTTGGACTAGTCGTTGTACCCATGCACCCACACACACACATGCAATCGCGCACACGCACACACACACACACACACACATACATATATATACACACACACACGCGCGCACACCGATAGCGTGTTTCAGAACCTAGAAACGCTCTTCAGTATATCCGATTGAGCACAGCCAAGCCGTGTATCAAATCTTCAGTAAACTACCATCTACTACATCATCAAAGGCTCCCAGTTGGATTATAGTCATCAGAAGAGGATCATCAATAGATTCCTTAAATGATGCCACTTTTGTGGACCAAACGGAACGGATATTTAAGCAGTGCAGTCCTACTTTTAAATCACGTGTTTAGCTAGTCCTCAATATTTAAAACCATACGATATGGTTAATCAGTCATTCCACTTCCTTTCTATTAGTTGTCGTAAAAACCGCCCAGGTGCTCGTAACTCAACAGTGTCATTTTGTTTAATAATCGATAGCACGTTTGTGATAGAGTGTTTTAGAATTGAGAACAATAAAACAGCAAGTTCTATCAGAGTTGCTTGAATGGCGACATTATTCTGTTTGGCATGAAGTGAGCAAGCTTGAGCAGAACTAGTTGATGGCGGTCGACAGGGCTCTGTACTTCCTCTGTATCCATCTTCCTGTTTCTCTACATCAGCCATAGCTAACAATCGACCAACACAACCATGACGGGAAGTGCTGTCTAAACAGCGGTATAGGACTGCCGATCCATTAGTATATTGACAATGTTTACCTCTCCGTGGTTCCGTTTACTCTATTATTGTGTACACTAAACATCCACTTACACGTACACGTACGCATAACTACATGCACACTGCCACACATATATAAGTATACTAGTATACTTACCGACAACAATCTCAACAGTCATCCAATAATAAACGAACTTACTCGTTCTTCTAGTTTCCTGTTCCTGCCGCTGTTGATACTCGTGAAGGATCTGTGAGTTCTCGCGCCACCGCCGGCCGACAATTCATCTCGAGATTGCTGCTAAGTTACCCGACTACACCAAGATTACAGCAATGTTCTGAGAAATGACATACGACACCAATTTATTTACAATCATTCACTCACAAACACGTGTACGCGACAATATTGGTAATTCAAAAAAATCGGTACCTAGAGACGAAGTAACCTTTTACGCAAATCGTGTAAGAGTCTTAGACATTTTAACCGCAGTTGCCCGTAATTAGGTATTCTCTCCGTCAGGCACGCTCATTTCTATCTGTGATGTTTCAAGAAGGAGCGTCAGATATACTTCAGCACGCAAAGCAAACGCATTTAGGAAGGGCCGTGCTTTTACCCAATGTTTTAGGACCCCGCATAGTGTGATGAGTGCAGTTGGCACGACATGTCAGTGAACATAGCCTAATGCTACTGCCATTTGTTGTCTTATAAGTATAAGTGATTGGAACCCCCAAGAATATAGCAATGCCACAGTGCATGGTGATTGGAAAAGAAAGATAATATTATTCCTGGAAACAATGCTGTTCCAGTATTGTATTCGTTAATTTATTTCTAATTTTCAACAATGCACAAACATGTGAATTGGAAACAACATGGTGCAAGATTAGACTGATGAAACAATATGCTGCATGATTAGACGTATTTCACATGCTATTGATCGTTATCCTATAAATACAAAATCGTAGTAGATGACCTTAGTACTTTTGGTTTGCTCCTCACAAATATCCGTAATGTCGGAATTCTGGTCATTATTTTATCCCGATCTATGGAGAATCGTATTACCGCGCCTCATCTGGGATCTTCAAGTTATCGCCGGTACTTGTACATCAACACGACACTCCAGTGCTGCTAACTGAACGCTATTCCAACGAGTTAATCACTGATCGCAGAGTTTCACTTTTCTGATGTAATAAAGCGAGGGCAGCGCGAGCTGATTGTGGTATTTAATCAGGAAGTTGAGTACAGAAATGATGCAGTGTGTTGAGCTGATAGGAGACCCGGCCTATGGACTGTCAACCCCTAATCAAGTGAGACCGATAGCTGGACTCGACCCAACAATTTGTCATAATGTAATTGTCGTCAATGAAAGACTGATGGAGAAAGAGGGCGATGTAGGGGCAGAGAAGCTGTGTTTACTACCCGTCCTTTCCTTATGGAACTAGAATCTTGGACGAGGTACAGCATCAATGAAATCTCCGAGAAGCTACAACACTACAACATTACCGGAATCTTGCACGAGATACAACACTACCGGAATCTTGCACGAGCTACAACACTACCGGAATCTTGCACGAGCTACAACACTACCGGAATCTTGCACGAGCTACAACACTACCGCAATCTTGCACGAGCTACAACACTACCGGAATCTTGCACGAGCTACAACACTACAGGAATCTTGCACGAGCTACAACACTACCGGAATCTTGCACGAGCTACAACACTACCGGAATCGTGGAGAATCTACAACACTCCTGGAATCTTGCACGAGCTACAACACCTCAGATCCTGAATCTCAGATGCTACACCACCAGCTCAGCAGTGGCCTAGGCGTGATCCGTGCGTCAGGGAAACATGTAGAGATGAATGCTCCAGATGAACTGATTATCAACCTTTGATCACCACCTGCCAGACATGACTTGTCTTTAGACGTCTGATATGACCTCTTCGTTAACCACGGACATGATTTGTTTGTTAGGCACACGGGGATCATCTTCCGCACACGATCTGGTACGCTTCCTGCAGATATGATGTGTTCGATTGCTGCAGACATGTGCGATAGCTATGAGATTAAGACACATGCATGGCATCTTAGATAGAAGCAACATATTAGTCACATAGGCATGTTTGATAGTCACAACATTTCCACAGATATATGTCATTTGGTAGCCACCAGTATCTTGTCTCCAGTCGCATGACATGAACTGTGTGCTTCTTAAGATAACCTCTTTTTTTTATGACCGTGACGGACCATCATTCTGTCGCAATCGGCCGACATAATAACACGTTATAGCTATATTAACTCTAATAAAAATAACAATTTTCTTATTATTGCTTTGGAATGTAACATTCGATTTATTTGTCTTCTTCTGAATTTGTATACGTGCATAACCAAAATATATTTTGCAATATATGATTAATATAATATTGAACTATGTTTTATTTAATATCAATGTTCCCAGCGAAACTTTTTATATCCACACAAGTCACACAAGCACGTGTAAATATCACTGATTTCACAGGAGACATAAAACAATATTTTGTAATAAAACTTTGTGTAATATCCCATTTATTGCCCAAGATGTAATTTAAGTATTAGTAACATGTTTTGTGTGAAGATCAAAGACGATCTTCTATGTGGGATATACCATGGAGGCCACTAGATTAATAATGACTACAGCCAATAGGATAGCGAGAAACTATGTCAACCTTTACGACATACTATGTACATATCGTTAAAATATCTCATGGACTTGGGCAACACGCTACGGCATTAAACATAATTATATTATCCATTTATGTTTGGATATAACGTATATAACCTATTGATTTCGTTATTTGTTTTTCCGTGTGTTGGATAGAATCATGGTCCTTGATCTTGGTTATTTCTCGATGTGACGTCGATAGTTGTTGTTGACTTAGATGCTTCGTTTCCTAGGATTAGGACTATTCTCACATGCTAGTTAGTCTGGACTTATTTAAATGTAGTTATTCTCTGGTAACGAGCCTATTAGAGTCTACAGCTGATGACGACAACACCACATATCTTGGTATGCTAGACTGGGCATCACCATCGTAGTAATTAAGTCTAGTTTTCCCTCCATGTGTGTATGCCATGTTTTTTGGGGGGTTGGCAATCAAACTCATTCAATCGGAGCCAAACTGATAACTAAATCCTATACATTGAAACTACTTTGTCAGATATATCAAATAACTGCTCCCCAGTGCTAGTTGGCTATTCCAATCGCGTATGATAATAGTTGGCCGGTCTATTGGTGTTCCAACGTTGCACTGCCCAATCACAGCCACGTGTCCTCCAATCGATGGCCTCCCAACACTTCAGTCTTCAGTCTCGCTGTACAGCTGATCAGCTGGACGTAATGCTGTGAGTGGGGTCACAATTACAGAAGGGATCCAGTGATTACTTCCACTCTGGAGAATTAGAGGACGGCGATTTATTTTCAATATGAGCTCGCTTGACGAAGACAGATAACACGGGCTTTTGTTTTTCGTTTCATTATGAAAACAATTTTGTGTTGGCGGATTTCAGTCAGTGAAACCACTTTAAGCTCGCAATTTGTAAATAGATATGTCTTTGATGTTAATGGTGAATATCTGAGATAGCAATTATATGAATTATGCTACAGATGTGTATGTGTTTGTGTGTGTGTGTGTGTGTGTGTGCTTTTGTGTGCTTTTGTGTGCGTATGCTTGTTCAAGTACGTACGTACTAGCATTAATTGATGAGTTGTCTGTTGAGTGGCAATGCAGATATCATCATTGGTCTGTCAATACCCGGCGGTACTTGCGGGTTTCATCGCTATGGATCTTATGGATTTCTGACAAGTCGTGACATAAGTGAAATAATATTGATAGCGACTCTAAACCCCAATTTAAAAAATACTAATATTTCCCTGATAGAGATTGGACTATGCGTGTTACACTGTTCATCTACCTGCAATACAAGAGGTGAGCCTATGATTTAATTACATACAAATATACATATACACGTTTACATAGATTACAATTGAAAATGTCAGGTACGCAATTTAGTTTTGAACCAATGTAAAGCTTACATCCTGACTTATGATATCATGACGAAATCGTAGTCTGTTTTCCGGATGCGATTATTTGACATGCGCACATATTTTATCGATAAAAATATTATTCAATGACAATAGTGACTAAAATCACTATCTTATTTAATGTCGTCAGGTATATATGTTTATTGAGATACCAAGATATATGCAGTTCCAGAAGACTTCATGAATTATAGTTTGGAACTGCCCGGCAAACTGTTCAAGGCTAGCGGTGGTAAATTACTAGTTATCTGGCGTACTTCAATGCAGACTGATTACGTGTTTAGGATATATCCATACCATGGCTGATTTTGTGTGTGTCATTCGTGTACCATTCGTGTTCCTTGCGAATTCCACCTGAGACGAACTATACGTATATACAATAAATATACATGTATAACACTTATGTAGATAAATCGATTTATTGTTTCTAATATGTATTGTTTCTAATATGTATTGGCATATAAAGTTAGTTCTTAGACAAAAAATAAGACGTGCATACATGTTCTTTGATTGTAAATGTCTACAACATTCATATTATAATAACTATTTTGATATGTCAAAAATGCATTAAATATTAACAAAGCCATCTTCTTAGACGTTTTTCCTGTTTAAGATTAGACATCGTACGTCATCCCCAGCAAATCACATGGTAACAACGAGCAATAGCACTTTCTCCAGCCACTAAAACTCTTCCTAGGCCCTGACTGGTAGTATTAACATACCTGAATTCGATTATCTTTGCTAGGACAGTTTATGGCCCATCGGCATAACTTACACCAGTATTATGCATACAAACAGGCTATTAAATCTTATGAGGAATTCATATCTCCGAGTCACCGTGTCGTACATTGGGAAGTGCGTACAAATGATATGAACATTGCGGAATACAACCATCCAACCATTTGACGGAAAATAAATCCATACTGTATATGCAAAAAGGGATGTTTATTGACTGAGCGTTCTGAGCTGTTTATTACCGATCATGGGGGGTCTGGAACTACAAGTGCATGTAGGCCTTAAACTGCCGTGACCTGGCACGCGACTGGAGTCTGTATGGACGTATGGTTACTTCTGAGCAACTCTTACAACGTCACCAATACAACAGCATGTCACCGTGAGGTTTTTGTGACATCCAATAAGCCTACGACACCCCCCGGGATACTCCCGCTATAGTATATCCCAGCTAGGCATATGCACACTATTAAGAACATTTAATTATTTCCTCGCACAATCCAATATATTGTGCATGTCATATGAACGACGTCTCTACGGTTCTAGTTGTATATGTATCTCCGGTTGCTGGCTCGACATTTCCGGTATTGGAAGAAGTTCGCTGCCATATATTACGTAGATTGGCGAGTTTCAGCTGCAGCCTAACTGTAGGTGCTCCTCCTCTTCCACAGTCCGTCTAAGACACACTCCCGGGGGATACCGTAGTAACAGACACATTATCGATTTGATTATATCTATATATCATTGGTTACATAACCGTATCGAAGAATGTGATGGTTCATCTGCTAGTGTTTAAATTCAGACCTGTTCGTTTCAGCTCCATCTGTCGGGGTCTACAGTCATTGATTGTCCGTGTACTGGAGTGTGGTAGATAGCGCGGAGCTCGGCGTTACAGTCATCACAGGTCGCAGTCCTTCACAGACCGGGATACTACTGCAGTTTAGTAGGAGCAGAGAGCGGGAGAGCGAGAGCTGCAGCCTGGCTGCTGTATATGTGCTTCATCTTACAACGTGTGTTCATGTTCTGCTGCTCACCCAATGAAGGCATGTAGAGGTGATTCCTGGGTCTAGGACTAGTCTTATACCAGCAGAGATGTTGTGACTCGCCGTGCTGCTGGTATTGGCGTCTGATGCCGACCACAGGGACTCCGGTGTGTGAGAGCTGGCTACGAGTGGCGCTCGTGTGTAGACCGTGGAAACCTAGGACGTGTGAGCCACCCACCAGCTCCATGCTGTTCCTCCTGGTCATGCTGCTAGTGCTGCTGCTGTCCACCTCGGGTAAGTCACCCCCCCCCCTCTTCCTTGTAACCAACTTCTCACGACATTCCGCTTAATGAACTCAGCCAGTGACCGTTATTTCTAATGAAATCAGCAAGTCACTCATCCCATTAGCGAACGGTTAACAGTCAGGCTTTCTTGTAGCGACGTTCATTGTCACATCAGTGACGTGATTAATCTCTAAAGTGAACTAACCTTTTTCTGATGTAATGTTAGCATTCATTCTGGCCACAATTGCTTGTTGTGAAGTCACGATTCTAAGCAGGTAATACGCCATATATTTTACTGTTGATCTTTGAAATTCAGTTATCCCTTTTTCGTAGATAAATCATCTACATTTTTGTTGAAGTCACCATTTATTTTCTTGACATTACCAGCTGCACAACATGCTATAATTTCGAACTTTCTAAAAGATAAATGAAGTCGCATCCCTTCAATAAACTACGTGTGTCAGTGTGTTATGTTATTCCAAACTGGTAAACATATCGTGCTTTAATATTCTTCTTCTGATAATTGCTTACACATCCGCCTAATGTAGACGTCTTCTTCTGTTCTATGTAACAAGTTTATTGTTTTCCTATATACTAAATAATCATTATGAACACGCACGTATTAGTAGACCAATTCCAGATCCAATTATATGAAGAACATACCAATACAACTTATTATATTTCATGAGTGGTATTGGACAATGGTCTTTAAATGCTTCGTTTAGAAATCGGAGAATAACATTGTTCAGTATCTTTGAATACTAGATCTCTTAAGAAAGTCCTATGTTGCATATATATATACGTTTGTATAATATACGGTATCCTGTATTGTAGGATAAGTTTCCTATTTTCGCTGCAGGTCTTATTACACTGGTATGTACCTGCCTTACGTTCGTGTAGCATGGAGGTATTGAGAAGAATGCGGGTCACAATAACAACGGATTAATAGAAGCATACTTCCCCGGAGATCGCAATGAGTTAACGCTAATTGAGCGGCATCAAGGTAGCATGGATTAATATTAATGACAATAATGAATCATCCTTGCTGAGTGCAGCGTAAGGATCAATCCACAGAGCTCAGAACTGGAATACATTTAAACATTCCACGACTGATGTTATGGACATCAACTTGAATACAATTACAACAACTGATTCAATTTCAATGATTTAAGTGACACATTTTGTAAGATGTAATACGTGACCATATATTCCGAGTCAAAGTAAGGGCTGCCATTAGAAGGTTCAAAACCATGTGATTCTCGTACTGATTTACTAATAGTTTCTTAAGAACGTAGGATTTGAAATGACGGAGGGTAGGCCATTAGTTGCATGTACCCCTGGAGCAATGACTACGAGTCAGTGGAAGCCCACGGATGTAAATCTACTAATATGATTTAGCTGAAGTTGATGGGCAGGATACGAACTGATTGCTGTAGATTGGAATGGAATACTAGTAATCAAGAATGACAACATTAATGAAATGGTAGGCATGTTCTCCACAACACTACACTATTAGATCACATGTTCACTCTTCAATCAATACGCCTATCCTCCGGAGCACCAGAACGAGAATTAAGCAGCATAAAGTAGCTAGAAATAGAAATGCCGTTTTACAATGATAAAAGTTCACTTGTCTCATAAACAAAGCTATGTTTTTAATAAGAAAAGCAATAAGAGGAAATGTGCGAAAGTTGATTAAAAATAGTAATAGTCTTCGCAGTAATATAATAACACGTTGTGGTAATTTGATAATGCGAAATCTCGATAAATGTTTAAGGCAGCAATAAAAACAATCTTCACTTCTGGTAATAGGTTTGATATCTATAATGGTGTCTGTATGTGTGTGTATGTGTGTGTGTGCGCGCGCGCGTGTGTGTGTATGTGTGTATGTGCGCGCGCGCGTGTGTGTATGATATACTCCTGTGATGCATAGTAACAATATTCTTCAAAGAACATGTACACGAGAGCACAGAATAAGTTCATTCTAATTGTACAAATACGATTCTCTATCTATTACTCTAAGTAAATACCCCCGTGTCGCCTGGGATCATTGTATGGACATTAGGCTAATCAAATTGGGAGCTGAAAGTGTAATAAAACTAATAGACATATCTTCCCTAGGCACTTGACTACGAACATCAATTACACTTAAGACACAGAAAAAGGGTACTACAAGTGTACAAGTGTACATATAAAGTACACACTAGTCGATCCAAATAGTGGCACTAAATATACTACTACTACTACTACTACTACTACTACTATTACTACTACCACCACTACTACTACTACTACTACTACTACTACCACCACCACCACCACCACCACCACTATTACTACTACTACTAATAATAATAATAATGGAAGGAAGAAGAAGGATCTATATTAATTTTCATGCAAATTGTTACATTATTATTACCACTGTCAATGGATCAATGTGCACTCATGTAACTATGCATGCTATGCAAGGAGATACCAATCTGTTAATAGACATGTACTTTTCTTTGATAGTTGTCGATTCACGTGTACGTGTGTGTCATATATAACATACTTGCACTACAATGAAATAGCTCTGGATACGTTAACAGTAAAGTGGTGGCAATGTTCCGCGAGATACGCTGTACGTACGCCGGATGCCAGAGTGTCATCATGATCTAATTAAGAAAACTTAAATCTAATAAATTTCTAAAACAACTTAATGGAGTTGTTTAATATAATTACGACAGAAATATAATTGGTTGTAGTGGGATATTTTATTTAACAGTCGAATTATTCTACAACTAATTTTACAAATAATGCTACCCAACGAAATATATCGTTTAAATTATTGATATATTTATCAGTTATCTGTATGGATTTCTATCTTGGATGTCTATGGTATCTTGATATTATCTAGGTTAAAAGAATCCTACGGACATATCTGTTATGCAGCTGATGTCGTGATGATGGTAATTAATTGAACAGTAACTAGCGTAGCCTACTTACTGGGCTGATTGGTAATGTGGATACAGCTGAAGAAGAATAGCAGCACTGTAGTACTGCATATGTACATCAAAGCGCCACAAGCTTGTGTCATACATATACAGTTCTTTGCTTGTACACACAATTAACGTACTAGTATTGTACATTACAATTGTAATTACTACAGCGTTTATTTCAACTTTGCTGTCTAACAGCTGTAAATAGAATATGTCACATTTTGGTGAAACTCGCCGCTGGAGACTTTCATGATATCTCTCTAATGTATGACTAATTAATATAGAATCAACAAATCACCGTTCATCATTTAATAATATTGTAATTTGAATCATGTGCCAAATTGAGTCAGTTGGAATGATTACAATTCGTGGCAATTTTGTGTTCGGTTAATTAAAGACGATTGTTGTGACAATTCAGGGCTGAATTTATTGCAATTCAGGGCAAGTGTTACTATTTGGGTCGATTGTTCTAAATAGACGCTATGATACGCTCTGCGTGTCTGTAACCTTCGAAGTTAAGTAAATTAATCAGATAGTCACTATGAGACATACGACATCCGTTGAAGCAATTTTCAAGTAAAGTTACCCGATACCACTATGAGACGCTCCGGAATAATGGATATTGGAAAAACATGTGGCAATGTTGATGTAGAGCGTACGTACCGGATATTTCATTCCATGTGACGTGTATTGATGTAACATGTACAGATAGCGAACTAGATGGCCTCTATGCATCCGTATTGATATTAAGATAACGTTTATAGATCTTTTGTGTAGATGTTGGAATGTAAATGTGTTTCTTTTGCGTTTTTTTTAACCTTAATTATTGTGCTCGATGCCGCTACATACATCGTGTGACTCAGACATAGACAGACATGCATACAAGTATATTGAATCAGACATTTATACCAATACATACCTATGAAATAAATAAATATATATACAATATATAGTCACTAATTAAAAGGACTACTGCTTTACGGAGTACTAGTATCTAGATAGCGCTGCAAACATATCTTGGTGCATGGACGCTCTTGCGCGATATACACCTACTTATTATTGTTATTGTTACTACTACTACTACTACTACTACTACTACTACTAATTACTACTACTACTACTACTACTACTAAAATAATAATAATAATAATAATATCATCAGATAGTAATACCTGTGCGTATCTAAAAAGCACATCAGTATATTAATTAGGCGTCTATATCAGTAAAGTAATCGGGCATTAATTAGTTTCTATACGAATGCAACATTCGCTGTAATTGTATCAGTCAATGATATTTTCTGCTCAGTGTTTCCAAGCACCACATCACGCAGTTTGCAACCACATACAGCCAATTCTCCAGTAATAAATACCAACTCTTGCATATTTTCTTCTTATTCAAAGTTGGTTTCCCGAACGTCAAATATTACGTGCAACCATTCGTCTTCGTTTGTTCCGGACAGCTACTTCAACGCTACGTGTATTGTGGTGGTGGTCCACATATTCGGGTACATTGTATAAATCCAGACGGGTGGAGAAATACGTCATCGACTCGGATGTGGTCGATAGTTTATCAACGCAGTGAGCTGATCCACGGCAACTATATGAATACAATATTAAGCAAGAACCACCATGTTTAGTTATGCTCTTTGGTAACAAGAAGATGAAAACCCTTATCCTGAGAGCCCGAAGCTTCACAGTGGGTTCCCTCTTCCCCCAAGGGACGACAAAGAGGAACACCTAGTGTCCATACTGTGATAACCCAGGGTGGGGGTCAGGCAACGTCCTGGGGGTAAGGCGACGTCCTGGGGGTGAGGAGTAGTGGGAGTGGTACTAGGACGGAAGTACTGGTGGGATTTGTGAGCTACGGTAGTTTGTGAGAGATACTGCTAACTACGCCCTACTGGTTAATTGTAATTTAAAATATTCAATGTTTTGTTTCCATGGTGAGGATAACATGCAGCAATATGTTAGAGAGAGAACAAAAGAGAGATATAAGAGAGAGAGAGGGAGAGAGAGAGGAGAGAGAGAGAAAGAGAGAGAGAGTGATAGAGGGAGAGAGAGAAAGAGAGGGAGAGAGAGGGAGAGAGAGAAAGGGAGAGAGAGAGGAGAGAGGGAGAGAGAGTGAGAGAGAGGGAGAGAGAGGGAGAGAGAGGAGAGAGGGAGAGAGAGTGAGAGAGAGAGGGAGAGAGATAGAGGGAGAGAGAGAGGGAGAGAGAGGGTGAGAGAGAAATGGAGAGAGAGAGGAGAGAGGGAGAGAGAGGAAGAGAGAGATAGAGGGAGAGAGACAGAGAAAGTTAACAGTACATGAGTCTATAGTTACCACCACATTATATTCTAAATGAACATAGATTATTTTAGCGAATATGGATTAATTAATTAGCGTCCTTTGTAACATATGATCACAAGCTAGCAGCAACACTGGGCTTACACCGCAGGTTATATCTGGATAGTTCATTATAATCAACGACTACACAGTATTACAGGACCATGTGACAATGTGACAGTATTACCATGTGAGGTGATTCAACTCCATTCAACAGTCGAAACTAACTAATTAATGTTAACACGATGCAAGTAATGCCATACTATTGGGGATTGTTAACAAGAAAGAAGGAGAATCCTACTATTGGGAATTCTTAACAACACACAAGTAACACCCAAAATAATTATTTCGACATTCCTCCGACGGTTATGGCCCGATCATAGCAAACCGAGATGAAACTCAATTTCGTTCTGCCACAGAGCGTTACTAGGGAGTCGTTCAATACAGCAAACAGGCAGACAACATCTACTACTAACCCCTATTACAATATTCCTTGATGGTCTCTTAGGGTAAACACATACATTGTTGAACATATCCATCCAAGTAACGTATTATAGAAACCTCATATTTCAAAACTTCTCAATTTGCCGATAACCATTTGTTAGTCTCGGCTTCATCGAGATACAGGGACACGCTCGCACGCATACACACACACAGGCACACACACAGGCACACACACACGCACACACACACCGCGCATGCACACACACACGCACGCACCCATGCACGCACATGCATGCACGCGCACGCAAACACGGTGACACGTAATACAATCGCACACGTACAGACACATATATTGGACTGTATAGGTACTTACATATACAGGGAACGGTAACAACGATAAGATTAATTTGTTTAATAACCCATAATGGTTATTAGATGTCTGTTTAATTAGTGCGGCCATCCCGACGGAGGCCGCCAGAGCTGTAGTCCGTGGTAACGTCAAATGAACACTTCCCCTCCGGGTCTACTCTCCGCTGCCACCCTGACCATCATCTATTCTGAAAATAGCCACTATCATGTCAAAGAAAATCCGACTACCAAACATTGGAATATTTGAACAAGATACGAGTGTCGCTCTAAGAATCGGTTGTGGTTTGAGAGCCAGTGTTCCTTCATAAAACTGGCGTGTGTGTTTGTGTGATAGTGTGTGTGGGTGCGTGTGTGTTTGTGTGCGAGTGTGTGCGTTTGTGTGTGTGAGAGCGAGAGAGAGAGAAAGTGATAGAGAAAGAGAGAGAGTGTGTATGTGTGTGTGTGTGTGTTTACAGGAAAAGAGTAAAGGATACGACACTGATACTTAGGAACTCTACACAAACAACAGTTAGAAGATGGGGTTTGTAAAGAACACATTCTCCATCACTCATCCAAGTTGTTTTTTATTGACAGAAATTGTGGGAATAAATATAGTTTTGGTTGAGAGATAGTGACTTAGCCAGTGACTTGCTCTGAATAATGTAGCATTACGACAGATATCCGTGCAATCTGTGATGTGTGATGATGATACATGCTTGTACGTGGTTGCTTTTTGGTTTGCAAATGACTTCGTGATCAACTTAAGCATGGTACACTTTTCTCTCTAAAAGTACCATTATTCTTGTGTGTTCTATTCAAGCGGGACTATCCACAGAAAGTCCGCTCATAAATCGATGAAGTCACAAAATCCGGACATATCTAGATCTTGCGGCAACAAGCTAAAGTAATAACGTTCTTCCAAGGGTGAAGATAGGACGGAGCGTTGGCTGGAAGTGTGTGCACAGGTCAGGTCTAGCTCACCAACTGATAGGCAGATGATTTGGTCTCTTATCTTCGACTTTCAATTCTACCACCGCCTCATAAAATTACCCGGATCGGAGTGAATATATGAAGATCGAAGTGAAACCTCTGGTATTATGATAGCGTGTTGTGGACCGAGTTCCGGGGGTTGACACTTTGCTAGGTTCACATGTCCATACTCCCCCCATCCCCGTGATATGTCACATGACACTTGGCAGATGCATACTAACTGAGTATGGAAACCGCCACAGGCATGACAGTTAAAAATGTGTTTACTCGTAGGAAAATGGCAGTTACATTACATACAACGGTTTCTCTATTTGGGTATCATTATGGGAATTCTAACGTGATCTAGTCACACATAAGCCTATTAATCGTGCATAAAATACCAGGGTCAAATTAACGCAGCAGTCTTGTCAAAATTACAGCGGAATTCCTTACCTCATAAATTCTACATGTATAACTATTTATCCCGTACCGTTCATATTTTTTATAATCACATGTTAGCATTTATAGGAATATTGAAAATATGTGGGTTTTTTTTATGACGTCCATTAACAGTTGACATAAAGGCAGAATGGCTTGCTTATCTTGTATAGTAAGGGGCGGATATCGCCGCATCGAGTGTGACATTAATGGAGTGTATTTTGATGTACAAACAGAGAATGTACTTATCAAATAAATCAAACACGCAACATTCTGATGTTAGACATAAGCGTGGACAACGATATCACGGTATCTAGGGAAAACGTCGACAAGTCGAATGATCAAAACGTCAAAGATTTGACGGATGGTTGAAACCAATCGGCGAAGACATCGAATTGAATTGGCAAAATTGTCGAAGTTAGGAAATGGATGAAGCTTGTATTGGGATTATATTTAGAAGTTGAAAACAGCCTGCGGTCCGCTGTAATGTTTGTTAACTCAGTGAGTGTGTATATACATAATGCTTAGCCATGTAATGTCGATCACTTCTGTTTTGATGGGTCAAATAAAATATTATAATAAGTTTTATTCTCCAAGACATGACAAGAGAGGCTGTTTTGAAAGCCGTAAGACATAGGTGCTTACTAATGATAGATATTTAATTTGGTGACACTATATATACAGATATACATAACAGTATTTAAAGGTTTGATACATTAGGCTCATGAGTAAGAGCATGGAAGCCGTTGTATGATACAATGTCAGTAATAGGTATGGGTGTCAGTAATTATTATACTATGAAACGTTTACGGAAGCGACAAGCGGTTTTAGTAAATTCACAAAATAATAATAATTATTTTATATTTCTGCAATTTTGTAAAACCTTCAGGAGTTACATCCAATTTTTCGCCGTCTTAGCCAATTGATTTTTCTGCGATTTAGTTATAATCCAGACAGATTACCAATAGTGTGTTTACCGCTCTCAGAACTGCCATCAGGGAACTATCAATGATAGAAGTACAGTATGGTACGTCTTCAGGGGAATAGCACTTGGTGAGATTCTGACATACTCAGAAGCTAAATCATTAATGGACATGTATATAACACATACATATGCATTAAAAACGTGTCAGGGTAAAGGTCGGGTCATGGGACGTCAATAACAGTTGTCTGTTTACTGTCAAAACACACTTCTTCGCATAGCCTTCAGCAAGGAGTTCACCGTGGACAATGAGAGATGAAAAACCTCCAACGTTCCCCTCCCTGGGTTTCTACATGCTTCTTTGCTGTTTGAGAACACGACCACAGCAGTAACGCAGTAATCAGGAGATTGGCAGATATTGATTGGTGCCAGTGTATGATCTGTGTCGTCGATTTCATTACGTCGACTCTTGTCAGTGAAGGAGCGACAACAGTTATTATATCGGATTTCACTCCGTTTTTGTCAGTTCAAATTACTACTCCAGCTGTAATTTAATTTTTTCCCTTTCTCTTAGCATTAAGTGGCACGGGGAGTACATTAGCATCATGATATTCACTTCCTCCATAGAATACTAAATATTGTCAGGACTTTATAAGCGTGACCAATTTCAAATAAAACGACAATTTGTGGAAGGCTCGCAGGAATAACCTTAATAGCACCACGGTAAAATGATTCACAATACGTATAGTTTATCGGCTTGCTCTATAAAATATTTACTGTAGGAAATAGCTGACATACATTCTAAACAATTGAGAACGGATCACTGAGGTCTTTCATCGTACGAGCCCAGAGTATCGTTTCTCGAAGCTCTCTTAGTCGCTAAGGGACCATAGCACTCTCTTAGCAATGTATTAGCTATCGGCAAAGAGAGTGCTATGGTCTCTTAGCAGCTAAGAGAGCTTCGAGAAACGACACCCAGGTCATTTACATAACACAAGCTTATACTATACGTCCAGCTCATAAAAGTCTCTGAACGCAGCTTGACGCTACGGAAAAGAGAGTTTAATATCACAGATAAAACTGCCATTATTTCAATAAACGGTACCATAGTACTTCCACATTATTGTTCAAGTGGGATAAAGTCCTTTGTAATGTATAGTTCACAGCTAGTTGGAATTGTATGTTCATATCACAGTTAAATATCAACGCTTTCATTACATTTAACAAAGCGGTAGAATAATTTACTAATAACTTGCTAACTTTATCATTATATCACTTATTATCTGAACATCAACTGAACGTCGCAATGGCACATCTGATGATTCGCAATGATGACCATTCAGCTGATGCATAATGATTCGACTACAGTTATGGATTCATTACCACAGGACAGAACGCAATGAATCAAAAACGTCTAGAGCAGCATTATCGCAAATGATTAAACATCCACTGAACACAGTCAATGAAACAGTAGCATAATGGTTGGCTAATGATCGGGAGACGGCTGAAAGCACAATATCACAGGTGACTGGTCAATGTTTGCAATGCAGTAATAGGTATATTATATACATCCCATATACCAGTTATGTACTTTACATATACTAGTTAGTAGTTATCTACTCTCACTTCGTAGCATTCCAGTAAGTAAACCACAACTAAAGTTGAAAATTTATGATTCGAAAATAATTAGCATATATTAACGCCGCTAACATGGCAAATATAAGTAAAATAATTTTGTTATAGCCATATTTTAAATGTTTCTATTTAATATTACTTCTTCGTAATTCGATATTATTATTTGGTTATTTCAAATTTGTTTTTCTCATTAAATAAGAGTTATTAGGTTGCACATGTGTTTTTATGGCAGGGTTACTATGTAGTCGGCAATTCTCGTACAATAAATATAAAAAACAGCAAATACTAAAGAGAAAAACATTTTTATAACCTTGACAACATATTCTCGCTGACACGTATAGCTATTAAACTACCAACTGTGTATGCAGGTTTACTGAGCTGGGCACCCTTTCACGAAGTTCTTGTAACCACTAGGATATCGAACAGGATACGGGAGCGCTATGACCACTTTGTGTATATCACAGCTTCTCGGAATGGTTCTACGTGTTGTTAATCACGCGCACTGAACAGCAGGTGCATACCAGCATGCTAGAACAACTGCTATTTTTCAAAACAATAATATTGTCTCTTCTGACCAGCGTATCGTTTCACGGCGCTGTCAAAACCTACTACAAAACTATAAGCACTCTCGCAGCGATCTCCTTTACAGGGCTATCGAGCATTAGAGCTTCGACAGACAATAACCCAGATGCCGAGATCCAGGATGCTGCGCAGAAATATGGACAATATTGTTCTGTACTACATGTATGACACAAACAAACTGATACTAAACTCACCGAAAAGACTTGAGTATAAATATGTATTTCATAGCCTAACGTCTGTCAAATATGTCATCATAAGATTCAAACCCCCAGATTCTAGGCATATTATAATCTATAATTAAAGAGTTTCCACTGATAAAGGCAAGCAAAGATTCCAGGATGTCAGTGCATGTCTAGCAAATGCAACTATGCGAACGTATATATA
>JAUTBV010047662.1:0-20454 GCA_032361325.1 Lepetodrilus fucensis
ATAATACATGTGTATTAATAATAATAATAATAATAATAATACATGTGTATTAATAATAATAATAATAATAATACATGTGTATTAATAATAATAATAATAATAATAATAATAATAATGCATGTGTATTAATAATAATAATAATAATAATAATAATAATAATGAATGTGTATTAATAATAATAATAATAATAATACATGTGTATTAATAATAATAATAATAATAATAATAATAATAATACATGTGTATTAATAATAATAATAATAATAATAATACATGTGTATTAATAATAATAATAATAATAATAATAATAGATGTGTATTAATAATAATAATAATAATAATAATAATAATAATAATAATAATAATGCATATACTAGTATGGGCTGCTCAATGGCGCTTTATAGATCAAAATATAAGAGCGATGATCGACAGTAATTGACAAATTATGATATACCGTGTACACCGCATATTATTCTATATCAAAACTATGCTAGTCCTCTGTTATATTTTTCTCCACATTTAGGACTCATTTCCTTAAGTGGAGACCGTGTACCTAGCCAAACTACGAGTGGTGGGTGGAGCAGAGGTCAAGTCTACAGCAGGTGTCTGTGTCAATACACAACAGCCACCAAACGCAAATAGTACAGTCACAATGACAGAAACTAACGTGGCTTTTAGAACTGAGTAATGGAGATGTGTGATTAGTGGCAAACATTCTTGAAATCAGAATCGATGATTTTTTTTTTTTAATTTCAGTTTTTATTCAGTTGTTTTTAACCAGGTTTAGTAATAAAGTTATAATGAGTGAAATTAAAGATTTATATGTGTGATTAATTTGTATATCCAATATGACCGTTTTTTCATAACCATTTACATTAATTTGGGTATAATTTGGGTTTCGTGTTAATATGCTTTATTATAGAGTCTCAAAAGCTGATTAACACGAAACAAAGAATACAAACATTGTACATAAATGGTTCCATATTACGAATTGGTCATGATGCAGGGACAAAATATGTTTCAGAAAATAGAAAATATCGTAAAATGTAAATTGGCCACTACAATATATTCTTTAACCCTCTCCTCTTTAACCTTGTTGGGGGCAACCGGAGATGCCATAAAGAGCGGGTGAGGTCACGGTAACGTTACGTGAGACGGTGTTCGTGGTGTCTGGGTTGTCGTGGCCTTGTGAACAATCACCACAGACCAATTGTCCACCGACACTGACCATCTCCGTGTGGCCGCAGCTGGTCGTCCCGTGCCTAAAGGTTTAACTTATATGTTTATCTAATATGGTGTGTTTAAGTCACCGTACATGCCGCATCGGTGTTCATATAGATGGGTTATTACTATCCAGAAAACCCTTTGGAGGTGAAAATGTGCGGTTTACGCGTAGAATTAACATGTTTAGATTTTTGGAAAAGGTAAGATATTGGGTGAATTCTCCGATGAGTCCGACACTCGCTCGTGACACTGGGCTGAGATCTGACTCTCTGACTATTGTGGCTGATGCCACTGTCATAATGTCAGTTGAAGGACATGCATATCAAATGTAATCGCCACCAATAATGAGATGTTAATCCGAAATTTCGTAATAAAAAATAATGAAACCCGTCACGGTGTTCTTGTTCCACCTGCGACTATTCTCGATCATTTACTGATCTCGATATGTAGTGACTGAACGAATACCGCTGCTGAGGAAATTGTTCATCAATATTCGACAACGTATACAACTTCATGTACTTAATGTCTCAATTACAATTACACGTTTTAAGGCCCTCGGCATTATACAGCAGCTTAGTTCACCCTATAACAAACACGTACGACCAGGTTACCACCATCGCCCCTAGGGGCAGATTCGACTTCGCGATGCTTGTACGGGGTTAAAAAATATATGACATATTTTTTATTTGATAATGTATCTTGTCAATATTATAGTAGAGCAGGAATATAGTAGTAAGAATATATCCTGCTGTTGATAATGCATTGACACCCAGCCGTATTCCACTGCATAGTCCAGTTAACATTTCATGAACCTAAAAATGTTGTTTCCTATTAACCTTTTGATGGGTTTACCGTTGCATGGGAGTTAATGAACACTTCAATTTGGGCAGACAAGCTAAATGTGTTCTACGCTTCCATACGACTACAAATTAACCATAAAATGTCATAGGAAAATAATATAGGTTATGGAATACATAAGAGCGTAGAGTCGACTAGTGTTTATGAATTAGACCACATTCATTCACAAAACCTGGAGACTCTTCTCAGCGTATACGCTGTGTGTGTACGGAAGTGTGTTACTCCCGGTTTGGGCGGCGCTCTAAATAGACCGGGGGTTACGTTAACAGACAGGATAGCCCCTGTTTATGACAATGTTCGTGATAGGCATTGTTTGTTGTATTGGTTTCCTAGTCATGTCCTCACAGGACGGGGGTCCTCAAATACATCTGTACGTATCACCGAGTGCGAGGACTGTCTAGTAATTGTCGTAAATGGGTCCGTGGGAGTAATGAGCGGTTACTTTCTTGAACGTTCAGCTAATATGGATACTTGTGGTTTGATTACAATTATATAGCTACTTATAGTAGGCTATATCACGATACTTATATGGAATGACCATCTGCCAGGGGCTCGATCGTTCCACAGAAAAATCGTAGCCCTAAGAGAGTCGTAACTATTGCACGTTAGCACCGAGTAGCTAAGAAGTTAAGAATCCCGTAGCGTTCATTTGTTCTGTGAAATGGGGGCCAGATATAGGGCCAATTCTCGAAACGTTCTTACGATCGTGCGGAAATCTTAATGATCCTTATAGCATGGCTATGAACTGTTCTTGGGCTAAGAAGAACGTTTCGAAATTATGCCCCCAGATCTTTATCAAAAAGTGACTTAAAAGTGTACATAGTGTAGATGTGTGACATCAGGCCACAAGATTACGAAACATTTTGAGTACGAGTTCATGCTCAAGCTCAAACTCAATTTTATGGGGATTTGTGAACATCGTACTCAGAAATGTTTCACAATATCGGGTCTTGTATGTCTAACAGAAAGCTGTTCGATCAAGTTAAACTTGGAATCATTAATGATTTAAGTAAATACATTTGCAAATACTTACGTATAGGTATTGCAGACACAATACACGCCGTCAGTAGAGAACATATGTATGTGAGAACTCTCATTTCGTTTGACTGCTACGCCGATGGTTCATAAATTAAGAAATCAAAATAACGAATGACGGACGAATACGGTGCGGAGGTTCCGTATTTGTTACAACACAGGTTTATTTGTCCACAGCTGTTGATGTATATTGACACCAATACGAGGGCCCCAACGTCCTCTAAATAAAGTAAACTGCTTATTTCAGTCCAACAAACGGGAAATTAGCTGTTTCAATATGCGATAATTATTTCTCCATTCTACACTGACCTAGTCATAACACTAGTTGCTCTTGTACGTACTAAGTACAGAATGAACGCGTTATCGTCACTGAAATGGTGTGAAATGACAGTATACTTGTTTGAGTCAGGCGCTCAGAAATTGCTTATCGCCAAGTATAGGTCAGAAGATAGAAGCCGGTGGCCAACATGCGATAAAAGCATTGCAGTAGCTAGCGTGGTGATCGCACCAGATGCTATATATTGCAAGATTAAACGTATCCTTGTTGATAACGGTTCACTTGTATATAGTATACAGTTATCTCTTCTTCCAGTATCAATAAGAACACCGGGATACATTATAGGTATACACAAGGTGTATGTATTAAAACGATAGCTCCAAGTCCAGCAATTAATAAAAACAAACATTTCCAGTTATACAATCATTTAGCCAACCAATGCAAAAACAGGTGTATAAATAGGTCGAGTCATGACAATACAAGGATTAGACGACATACTCGTATCTTGCATTCGAATTATCAGTTATATTCACTTATCTTATTCATTCATACCCTGAATACATGCGCACCAATGCAATTACTTGTAACTAGTATTCGATCTGAGGCTCATGCACATGCATATATCGTAACTATAGGCTATATATATATATATGCACACAAATGCATTACTATAAAATATTACTGAAAACGGACCCAAATCCCAGTAGATTCTGGTTATGTACCATCTCCAGCATGTGCAACGGCGCTGTAGGTAATACTATACCAATTAGCGGAACTAGTCGTCACTAGGGCCCCGAAAATGTGGATGTGCAAGCCAGTTATTGGTTGAAATGTTGTTTATGTGGATAATTTGTCTGGTATTCTAAAAGCATTCCAGGTTTATAATTGGCATAAGAAATAATTACACCTTGATCCATTGATCTGAGGATCTGTGAAATTCAGATGTGTCCAATATCTACTGGACAGGGGTGACCCATTTCCTGTGAGTGTTTAGAAAACATACGCCGGTAGAAATGATTTATTTGTGGGTTACCAGCCTCTGCAGATGATGAATTAACTGTTACTTCATGTGTAGTCAGGTATTGTGCGTTCTTTCCTAAAGATTACATGAATTCAAACTCTACCATTGTTCCCTATGGGAAAGTATTTGGTTGTTCAATATACCTTTAGCTGTCTTTTAAACATTTCCTCTATAATATACATTTCAATGTTGTTGTTTTGATTTCTACGTCACAACATATACCCACATGCCTCTGTGAACTTGTAAGATTTCGACCGGGTCACTATACTCTGTATCTGAAAGCATTTAGGCAAGCTTCTATAATACCAACGCGCACCTAAAAATTTCCTCGTGTGATATTCAAAATAATAGTTATTGTGGTAATAATTAAGCATTATTAGCAAGGGCATAATTTATTATGTTTTCAAACCCACAAAAGGTGTGTGCTTGTGTGTACACATTGTGCATGTATCTACGAGCTCTGTTTAGTAATATTCATTTCTCGAGCACTGGCCTCCACATATTAACATTATACAGTATATAATTAGTACGTAATGCGAATAATCATCATAGCAATTTCAGCTGTCACGGGTCAGTATGAAGGTAAAAAAACGAGTGTCTGGCACCAGCCGGTACAAGGTCACGTGACCAGTAAGCATGGGATATATGATTACCTACATATACAACTTATACATACTAGTAGGCTGGCACATGCCATCACCGTCACACCTTGTTCATGCTATTTCTATACCAGTCCAGCTAGCTAACCAATACTGGTATGGTTTGTGCTAGGGTCTGGTATTAAGATCTTACAACGACTAGTGTCTATATGTGTTTTAAAGTTAGAATTCAATGCAGTCGTCAATGTGTATTGCCACGTCATTAAATATAAATTAAATAAATGCTAAATACAAATCAATACATACACTATAAATATATGTACACGTAGTACTATATTTAAATAATAGTAAAGTGCTGTGTTTAAGTAATATACTAGTTTAATATATTAATTTATGAATTCAATATTCATGCATTTATGGAAAGGTTTATGCATTTTTCACATACGAAAAACACAAACATGTGTGTGTACGCGTGTGTGTGTGTGTGCATATGCGTACGTGTGTGTGCGCGCGTATGCGTGAGTGTGTGTGTATGCGTGAGTGTGTATGCGCTCGCGCGTGTGTGAGTATGTGTGTGTGTGTGTGTGTATGTATGTGCGCGCGCTTCGAACGATATGATTGATATATTTCATCAACATGGACAAATTGTATACAGTAGATCGGAATCTGGTAGTAGTATAATCAATCACAAATTGCCGAAAGGCTTAATTGAACTGGTTTCTACATTACAATCTTGTGGTATGCGTCTTGACCCGTTTCTTCATACGGTATGTCATCTGAGGAGAGTACGTACCCTGGCACGACATTCCACTCTTATTATTTGGATACATTCTCTATCATACACGAGGAGTAGAAGAAGGAGAGAAGAAGACGAAGAAGAAGAAGAACAAGAAGAAGAACAAGAAGAATAAACATAATACTAAGACTAATAATAACAATAGGCATTGAGAAGTATTTGAAAATAATATGGAGAAGAGAAGAGGGAACAATTTTAAAAGTAACACAAGCCAAACTTGAGAAAAACTGTTCAAAGTCCGTTCATATAGGCCCACATACGATAACTTAATTAAAACCTGTATTTATATACTTATTGTCCTACACACTATGAACACGGTGCTGTCCCCTATTGCCTGCCTTATAGAGAAATACGTCTATTCTATGACCTCCCTCAAACAAGCGGGCGAGTGTTTGTACAAAAAAAACTGTTCCGACACCATCTTGCGAATTCTTCAACTACACAAATAAAACAAAAATATTTGCATAACCTGTCACGGTAACGTTGAAATCGTTTGGTCTTTCCCCATGTGTCAGCAGGGTCGTATCGTCGTGAATATATTTAAGAATGAACATGAGTATTTAAAGTTTGTCGTGTTCATGGCCACCCCTGTCAGCACACAAATGCATGGGTGTGATGGAGCTGGGCTTTACGCCAGTTTTCTATATTATTTCAGCGATATCGCGGGTATGCTCACGGCGGGAGAGTAACCGGCAGTAACAGTTTACGGTAAGCCTAACAAGCCAAAGGTTCAACTAAAACTGACTATGAGTATCTAGCATTGCATCCTATTCTCCGAGGTTGTGAAGCTGAGTTGGTTTTCTTCCTAGTACACACTAGTCCATAGCAGGTAAATTTGCAATTATGTATGTTTACATTCTTCAAATAATGTAAAACATGATTTAAAAAATAATCTAAAACATTGCCACGAAACGTCTTTGACACACGTACGACTGTCAACATTCACACAGAGACATGCAACGTATAAGACTCCATAAGAATGTCCGAGTATCAAAATAACTGTGTTTTTTAATAGTTATACGTGTTCGCCGCGTTGGATCTGTTGCGAAGGTGTTTGGTAGACTGCAGGGTCGCATCCAGAATAGAAAAAAAATGCTAGTTCACTAAAAACAATATTGGAACTAAAAACTACACTAAGATCCCCCTCTGTATATGTAAAAACATCCGTATTTATATACATGCAAACGTGCAAGATCCCAATTCCCTAACTTAAATGAATCCCTGCAATAATAAAAATAGATTTGTGAAAATAATTCTGCTGCGAAGAAGTAGATGTGACGAAAACCCAGAGTTGTTCTAATACTTTTCCCATCATCAGAAATCCCGACCATTTTCTCTAGTAGTAAAACTTGAACTTGAATTATTTTAAGCCTGAACCCGAGCCAAGGGTTTAAAGCCTCGTGGTCGTAGGTAATCAGAGCTTGCTTTGAATAGAACAACAAATAATCCTCATCAATGGGACCATTCACACCTGGCTTATACCTGTGCCCAATCACACTGCAGAGTGTCAAACCTGCCTAGGATTTCTTGGATTGTGTAACAGGCGATTCCAAGGCCATCAATATGAGACGCCTGTCGAACTCATAGCCAACACGATACCCCGAATCTTGAACCCTTGTTTGCCAGTCTTGAAGCACTTTACCTATGAATCTAATATCTACCAGAGAAGCTTAATTGAATATCGATAAAATAAGTACCTGTGAGCTTAAATGTGCACGCATAAAAAAATTATAGGAAGCATACAAGAAATATCAAAATATTTGTTATTAAATCTCAGAATTAGATCAGATTCCTGAACATTCAACTTGATGTATTTATAAATTTTACAATTTTACAGTATAAGCATTGTAAATTGAGATTCAGTAAATCCTTGACATGGTACCTAGATGTGAGGTCAAAGTTAGCAAGTATGCCATTACATTTGAATAGTAAACATATCGACTACTAGTATATGAAGTTGAAATGCAAGTATACCTATCATAAACTATAATACACTCGTTGATATAACAAAATGAGGTCTTGAAAGGCAACCAACTATCATTTGCATGTCATCATCATCATCGCAGCAGCGGTTAGGCTAAAAGACACCATGGATCTCATTTAAGACAAGTTCACAATGTATGTGCAATGACAACCACAGCAATTTAACCTTTCGGCATTATCAGATTTATGAATGGGGCTGACCTCGTACTGATCGTATTGACCGTTAGCATGTCCTGTTGGGTGGCCGAGCTTGGGGTGTGAGGGGGGGGGGGGGGGGGGGGGGTTGTTTGACAAAAAAGCACTGTGAGAGGTTGCAGGTAAACAGACACTCATCCACAGAGACAAGATCCGACATGGTCATTACTGGGCATTATGATCAGTAATGGCTTTGGTGGGAATTTCTGAATTCGCTTCAAGGAGCTAAGATACTTCAACTAAGATCACGAACAAGTGGGCGAGTTAATGTCAAAGATTTAAAGATAGTTGGGTATCTCACCGTATCGAGTATACCACACGAGATACTATTTCAATTTGCTTTATCTATAGTACTACAGTGTATTCCACTTTGCTTCATAGCCCTAGAAACGTGGAATAGAGAAGAGCAAAAGAGGGGGAAATGTTAAAAGTAAAATAAGCCAAAGTGAGAAAAACTGTTCAAAGTCCGTTCATATGCATACGAAATTTCGTAGTAACAGGTAAATTCCATGTAATGTTGTCGTCAGCCAATTTCTTAAATGACTTTCCACAAACTTGCTTAGATTCATTCGTTCTATTTTATTAAATCAAAATTGTCTAAGCCAAGTTCAATTGAATTCATTTATGTTACGTTGACTACGACTGATAATAACAAAAAGTATGGTAAATGTATATACAATTATCCCTACCATTCACTATTTCAACAACAAAAAAAGTCGTCGCAAATGGGTGAAAGATTCCCGCAGCGACGTTAAACTCTATAATATTATTCACTCACTCACTATTTCAATTCAATGTTGTAACAACATCCTCACATACAACAGCTGACCATGATGACAGTCGCAATAAATCAGCAAACAGAACTCTCTGTAATGAACAACCAACATGGCCATTGCTGACCTTTACAATTAAAGACAAAGCTTTCCGCACGTGTGGATCCCACTGAACAGACATGATAATGTTGTGAACTAGGCAACCTCAAGTCAAGAATTAGTTGGCGACAAATGGATGAATGCCAAGTGTTTGCAAACAAAATACTACACTGACAGATACTAGTAAGCGCTGTATGCTGATGTCATAATCCTAGTGGCAAATGGCAATATTTGAAGATGGACTGAATGTATAACGCCCATTCACACCCGTCCTTATTACTTACCCACCTATATAGCATTGCAAGTGTTGTAGATCGACACAGTTTGAATATAGGTCTATGCTGGAATGTAACTATATGTATAGGGGCTCTATACCTGCAGAACTGAAGGGCTGAAAAATGCTGGTCATTATTTGTATACTTCCCTGTTGGACCTGATGACATCAATGTTGTTTACGATTTCACAGCGATAACTTCAGATCTTTGAGAATGCCATTAAAACAAATAGTAATTTATTATGTTTTGATACAAAATAAATTTAAATTCAATATTAATATGAGGTATATTTCAAAGTAAGTATATTACAGTAAGTTAATATTTTAAACAAATGTGCATCCTTCCGTTTAAGCAAGCGATTAACTGATTTAGTACACAATATGTACGCTACACAAATAGACACAGACTGTATGTATATAGCCTACTAGAATATATTGGTATGCGAATGTTGCAATTAGTGTGTGGGACTTAGACATTCAACAATATCAATAGTCTGTATTAGCCATTGCCAAACAAAGATTAAAACATGAACTATTTTGAATTTTATAAAGGACGTGTTTGAGGACCGGAATTATTATTTGTTTAAAATACAGCGGCATGCACTATTGGTTTATTTTCCAAAGCACATGTGTTAATACAAACATGTGTTAATACAAACATGTGTTAATACAAACATGTGTTAATACAAACATGTGTTAATACAAACCCAAATGTAATTATACCAACTCTCAAGTCTGCTATGAATAGGTAGCTTACGTTAAAGAGCGACAACTGATGCAATATAAATGCATGCAGAATACATTGAATGTGCTTGTTATTTGAACAGGAGCAGTACATGGTATAACATAGTATGTGTATACAATAATGAATAACAGCATAAAGTAAGAGATTGCGTCTGATTATTCTCGATACGTGCAGTGCATTTCTCCACCTAGGACGGCCTAGTAATCACAGTGCAATATTCATCTCTTAATAGGTTATCTACATAGAACGATAGCATTCATAACCACAAATTAAAGAAAAGTTATCAGTGAATTAAAAAAGAAGAAGAAGACAACATTATTGTCCAATGCATATTACACATTTGAAACAGCAATATCAACATATATTTTGATAAAAACAATATTTAACGTATCGTTATATGGACATGGGTCCAATGTATCACTACAAATTAATAAAACATAGTCTTAATTATACATTTTAAATTAGAATACTAGTATATATGTATACCGTAAACCGTGCAGAAATCGCAATCCCAATGACCAAATTAAATGTGAAACTTTTCCTGGCTGAAGTTGGTATACATTTTTATTTGTTGGCTTGTTTCTTTTATGGTAATGAGATAATATTGGATTACCAATTAAGCTTGCAGGCATAAGTCTTTAATTGATACATATTTTTTTATGATTATTTCTTTGGGCAAGAAATACCCCTTTCCTGTAACAACTTCAAGAAATAATTAAATTCCTCTTTGATCGAGTTATTTTCTTGTCTTGATAATCCTTGTTTTATAAGAACACGTGGCCAAACGGACACTAGCCTTGCACGAATTGGAGAATCGTTCCTATTAATTTTGTACATTAACTATTAATCATAGAAAATAGCTGTGTCTTTCCCATAAACACAATAACGCACATGAATCATATTTTATTATATTTTTTAAATAAGATTGTGCATGTGTATGTTGAATATGGATAAAGGGAAGATTACAGACCAACTATAAAATTACCTTAAATGGACCAGTGTCCACATTATTAATAATGTCTATAATATTGTAACTACATTACACCATAATGACCCAATAACCCAATACACGTAGGTTCAACGTACTTTTCATGCTCTGTTGAATATAAGTTAACCCAGTTTATAACATACCAAATTACAATCTTTACCAAATTCCTGTCTTTTGTAGTTTCTGAATTATTATTTTTGACAAGAAACCTATACGATCATAATACATCATATAGTAATTTCCTCCGTCGTTTACAATAACATGAAGCAAAGTGAAACTCAATTCCCAGCAGGTAGGAAATGCGTATGTACACATTGCTCTAGACTTATAATAGCTGAAACAGATTTATGAACCTACCGTTGATATTATCATGAACTGTATTATAAAGAAAACATTAGTCAATATATGTCTGTATACATTTGCCATACACAGCATACGTCATGTAATATGTGTTCTCATAGTCGGTGAATGGACCTGGCAGCTGGAAAGGTATATACGGGTATACTAGTTTCATTGATAAACTCGACCTCCCCGCGGTGTTATTACCAACGACTGGCGGTGATGAGGTAAATTTGAGTGCTGTAAGAAACTAATGTAAACTCAGCGGCATGCAGTCTATGCACTAGCACACACGTGGATATCTGGCTGGTGTTTATCACAGGAGAATGTCAATGGAAGCTCTCAGTCTTTTCATATAAGTGTTTATACACCAACAGGTATAAAGAAATCCGCCAATTGCACAGTGAATACGTATGCCAGCCTCAAACGCTATACGCGCGACAGGTACAGCATGGCACAGTCGAACGTATACTTTATGGTACACACTGACTCTATAAATACGATAAAGAGGGAAGAAAAAACCCGCTAGATAATCCGATGCGGAATATAATAGTCGCCCTATTGCAATAAATATCAAGTTTAAAATTAAACCAAAGCGATGTTAATGTGTGTGTATGTCATAGTATCCGTAATAGTTCTATGCAATTAGATCCCATACAGATTTTAAGCACAAGTGTACTTCTTTGTCTCGAAATAGGAAGCGTTTTTTTTTTAATTCAGTATAAATTGAAAACATATTAACAGGGACGCAAGCGCCGCCATGGCCTTGGATCGTATAGGGGCTTGGTACTAATAGGGCCATATGGAGGGATGAACGCGTCGCGCCCTCGTATGTTGATCCAGAACGGCTGGGGACGGGGGAAAGTATTGGGTTGCCGCTCGTACCTATACCAAAGGCAACTGTCGTCAAACTAACAGTACCCTTGGTACCCGGTACAGTGTACGTCTGCGCCACTCGCTGACTTGTTAACCCTGATAAGCACGATCCTGACAGAATGCGAGGGGACACCTGTGGTCCTTGGCATAGACTCTCTCAGAGATATATAGATATATAGAGAACAAAAAGGCACACGTAATTATTGCTCCATGGATCGTTCACAATCTGGATCAAGGAACTTAACTAGAACGCATATAATGTAATACATTAATAATGCAATAGTTCGAATAACAACGTGTAATTTCAATTGACAGCTGTCAAGTTTCCCTTTGATGTTTTTAGTATTACATTATTTCTATTTATTCTTTTCTTTTCGATATGAACTAATTGTGATAAGACTTAATTCGCGCAGTGTCTGTTTAAAAACTCAAATACAATTAATATACATGTACACATGTTCAAAAATATGGTCAGCGTTATATATAATTATGGGAAATCGACAACAAAATGTTCTGTCGAATTTACGACCTGGTCTAACAGTATTAAGCCTTATCAGTTTACTTTAACATGTTCATTATGCGTTTTAAAAATATTTTTAATGTTCATCCTTTTAATGTTTATCCTACGTAAATCACAGTTATGCTTTGCATCATGCAGAAAACTAAATTCCTGTAAAGTATGTATAAAAGCTTTTATTTTATCTGATCTTTCTTTACTTGTGTAAAAACCTCCCTTAGGCATGTTTTATCTCATCAAAGTAAATTGTGAAACAACATTGTTGAATCATATATAAACGAATATTTATACAATCAACGTGAGTGGGTAAAAGCAAGTAGAGAATTCAAATGCAAAATGTAGAGTTGTGCCTAATCGTTCGTCTGTACCGTCTCCGTCGATTCGGCGACCCTGGCGCTGTGAGTGCCTGTACCCAGGTAGTTAGTTTATCGGGGACTCGATAGATAGTACCGGCGGGTGTCATTCGCTGGCGGTCAGTCACTTGATAACAATCGGGAGAGAATCCTTTACGTGCATGACGGAGCCTAGCCGTCGGCGTGTGCCTACAAACAAACTTTCGCCGATTGTCACCTCCCGATATCGCAACTTCAAGCAACACCTGCTAATAATGTATCGCAAATATTGCTTTATCGCTATCGTTATACTGTTGGCAATTAAATACGTGCACAGTAAATGAATGATATAATATTATATAGTGTTGTATGATATAGCAATAAAGATGTATCATGTGACAGTGTAAGATAATGTTAGCATAATAATGTTGGCAATTATATACGTCCACAGTAAATAACTGGGATAATAGAATACATGTTTATTATATAACAATACCGATGCATAGTGACAGTAGTCCTATAATATACTGTTATCGTAATAATGTTGGCAATTATATATACGTCCACAGTAAATGACTGGTATAATAGAATATATATTTATGATAACAATAACGATGTATAGTGACAGTATACATGCACACAAAAAAAAGACTCAGACAAAAAACCCAAATGCAAACGTAGGCCTATACCCAGTATGAGTATCGGCCTACTCGTGGTTGTATATAATAAATAAGCCTATAGTTTACATACGAGATAACAATATGAATAAATTTGGAAAATCTGTAATAAAGTGTTTGCAATATTTAGAATATAAGTAAAAAGAATGATATATGCAAATAAATGTATAACACATCGATATCTATAGCAGACGATAAGATAATGAACAGGGACCACCTACCGCTTAGTTTAGATATATCCTTCTTGTACAATGATTCTTCGGCGTCTTGAGCTTTGATAATTTCCTCACTTCGGTCTAAAATATTTTGGTGATATTTTTCCTCCGCTAACAATACACACGTAAATAAACTCAAGAGTAAAACTAAGAAGGTGTGTACCTTCGTACTCGCCATTTTGAGATAGCAGACAGCCTGTGTTGTCACATGATCTGACAGGTGCTTGTGTCGACTTTCGTCGTCAGATGGCAGTGTCTTGTGACCTCTGACCTGCAAATGTCAATATTTTATCAGAAATCACAAGTCTTTTATACAATCTGTTTATCTGAATAGTTTATGGTTTTAATTAGAAAACTACACGTACGTTTTGTTGTTGTTTTTGTTAGAACAATCAAACTTATTTTACATCTTCAGACGGACACTTCCGGTTTAGGTTTACTTCCGGATTTTCAGTCGTCGTGTCCCCGGTTGCTTCAAGATGTAAGTGTTTTCTCTTGTTGTTCTATATATTTGTCCGTTTGTTTATATGGATTTATAATACGTGTGTCTCATATCTGTAGGTCTAAAGTAACTTTCAAGATCACCCTCACCTCGGATCCGAAATTACCGTACAAAGTGTGAGTATGTTTCCACATGTGGGTATTACAATCAGACATGTTCAGTATCCGATCACTTTCATGTTCTCTTCAAAAATCGTAATAACTATTCATTATAAGATAATTATATTTCATAGTATGTTTGATCGTATTCGATATTCCAATCGGAATTTTAAAATATGGCTTTGGGATGGAATATGTTCATGATTTTCAGCTAATATTTGATCCATATGGTAAATGTTGTTATAGCTTCGGTTTTCGTTCACACATGATTGTACAGTAGTTTTGCTATTTACAGCATGTGTAAACTATGTTTTGCTGTTCTTGTAGTGTATAATTAAAATCTTATTTAGATTAAATGTCCGAGTGTTGTACACAGATTTACAAAAGTGACATGAACATTTTATATTGCTAAAAACACATACACTGTAGTCTGTATGTGACATTTTGTATATTTTTTTTAGTCTTAGTGTACCTGAGGGAACTCCATTCACTGCAGTGTTGAAGTTTGCTGCTGAAGAGGTAGGTGATAATATATGATTTATATCTGGTCTTATCAACGTGTTACATCCTGATCAATGATCATATAGCTTTCAGATTTAATTCTGGTTATTTCAGATGAAACATTTTAAGATAAGTATGATAACATTAAGATCATGTCATGTTTTGCCACTATTTAAAAAAAAAAATGTATATTGATATAAACTAATTCCATGGTTTCAGTTCAAGGTTCCAGCTGCTACTAGTGCCATTATCACAAATGATGGTATAGGAATTAATCCTGCCCAAAGTGCAGGTAATTTGTTTGTTTATTGCTTGATATAGCTTTGTACAGTGTATATTTTTGATTGATTATTGCAGATGTGTCCTTGCTAGGCCATTCAGAGATAAAACCGTTTTGTCTCTCTGAATGTCTCTCATTAATAAATTAACTTGCCGTAACCATATTCAATATCATATGAAGTATAGCAGGAACTGTAGATACCTTTTTATTTGTGATATCATATTAATGTTTGAATATTAACTTTTCCATATTATTCGCATCTCATGGAATTTGGTCTCGTCACCCATTAGCTTTATGACACAATGAATACTAATGACTCAACATTCATTTCTTAAATAAAAACACAGTCATAATGGCCATTTCCCTGTTTCATTTTGTTTCTGTATTTGATCTTGCAGGTAACGTGTTTCTGAAACATGGATCGGAACTCAGATTGATACCAAGGGATCGTGTAGGATGTTTACAATGAGTAGATAACTCTAGATCTCATCTCATCAAACCTCATCATGTGATTGCCTCTGTCGCCATGACAACAGGACATACTTTTCGTTTCATTGGAATACCATGGTTGCAAAAACTGGCTCTGCAAATGCTGAGAATTTATCAGAGACAGGCAACCAATTTGGTGCATATTTATTTTAAATTTTAAAGATACCTTCATGTATTTTTCACGAATATATCAACATGATTTGTATTCATGATATTAAACTTATTTACATACATTCAATATGTTTAAGGTTTGACATAACATTTGACAATTATGTGTATAAGATTCCCGTTTGCATACGGTAATTACAATAATCTGATATTATTGTCATTGTTGCATACCCGGTAGTGAAACATAGGCATGGAAAACAGTATCATTATGTGTTTGAACATTTGAATAATGTAATACCTACCATATTTATCTCGCCATCTTAATTTATATGGTTAAAATTCACTACAGTCATCAGTGTGAACAATTCTCTGTTAGCTGTCATAACCATTGTGTTGTAGAGTAGCGGACATGAATCAAGATGCAAGATGGAATTTTATAATCCTGGAATTACTGCTCAAATGCAGTATCACTTTCAGTACCTAATTGTAACTTCCTTCCCCCAGAGACAACTGCAGATGCCCAATAGAGTCATGGTGGTGTCTAGCAACTATACTAAAGCAGCTTTATTGAAAGAATGATAAATGGATGTTGTAGTCGCTACAAGTTACAAAAGCCACTGGGATACTATCCAAACACTATTAGTGTAATCAATGTGGTCATATTTATTGATACTCACTGTCGGTCAACAATGTTATTGTTTATTAATTTTCAATATCAGTTTTCAAAGAGCACATTCGCCCATATAAAAAAAAAAGGAATACAAATAAAGCTCGTTTTCGCTCAGCATGTTACATCTATCAAATTTCTGTCTTTCAGTAAAGTAAAATAAGTGACAATACCAGTCTTCAATATATTATATGTCGAATCATTTTAATATCTTGAAGGACATCTTTTGACAGGATTTCTTGTGTTCATTTCAAAGTGTATATTATGGATATTGTACATATAAATATATTCTACGTATATTGACATTTCTCTCCAGTATAATCGTGAAATGGAAGATTTGTTTGGTGCAAGTGTTTTTTGCTTTGTGTATTGAAATTCTGCAGTAAGTTTAGTTAAAGTATTACAATTGTTTGAATTGCTCTTGTAATTATATTGTACTATGTATGTATGAATAATTAAATTACAGACTTGTTCGAGTTTTCGAAATTGCCTTCGAATTGGAACATTCTTCTTTTTATCATACTTGCTTGCACATATATTTTATTTTTTATTTCTCATTGAAAAGTGCATGTATCCATGAGATAAGTCCTACAGAAGACAACACCATTCCTTTCACTTGTCACTTCCTTTGTTTTTTCTCTATGAAAATGGCTTGGCATGGTAACATGTCTTCACTTGCCTCAGCATGTGTTTGAAACAAGGCTGAATTCTAAATCAAAAACATGTTTTGCATATAACAAATTGGCAATTATATATTTGGTTATGGAGCTACAATTTGTATATTTATTTCGTTAAGATTTTACAGGTTCAGTCGGCTTATTCTCCAAACATTCTTGCAATTATACGACAATCTTTAAGATTTATATGGTATGGCTAAGAAAATGCTAAGCACATTCTTAGGCTAAGATTGTAAGAACGTTTCGAGAATAGGCCCCCAGAAACTCAGAAATGTTGGTAAATTGTGATAACAGTTTATGAACATATTCTGAACTGAAATATGAATAAATACACATTTGATGTTATTAAATGTCTTGCATCTATATTTATTTGATAGTTCTTTTATTTTATTTTATCTCCTTTCTTCCTATTTTGTGGCACTCGATGAGTTCATGAAAGGTCAACAGGACAAATATTTTAACAGGATGTTGTTGGATCGTGTGGATGGAGAAAGGTGAAAATGAACTGAAATCGTGGGGCTGGTGCAACCATTGACATTTGTGCTACCAAAATAGTTCACAATATCTGTATATTTGTCACCTCTATTTCAATGTTTGGCTTCATAAAATTTGACCTAGGGGCTGCTCCTTTGCAGCTGTTCTGTCTGTACTTTCTGTCCGAGACATGCACAGTTAAAAAGGATCATCACTGTACAGTGTAACTGTGCATGTCTCGTACAGACAGAACAGCTAGAAAGGAGTAGCCCCTTACAATCAATTGTAGCATAACTGTTCTGAGTAATCAGAGAACTGTACAGGCTCGCTCTTGACAAGCGTCCTAGAATAAGTAATAAAATACATGTAATACCATTTAGGAAAATATTGTTTTATTTTCAACTTTCCATACAGCACAAAAATATTGCACTAAATATTTAAATACTGTCAAAAATATATCGACTTAGTGCACCATAAAATTGCATACAGTATCTAAACAATTATCATGATGGAATAAGGCATCCAATATACATAATAATAACATCTCCAATCTCCATCATACTTACAAAATACACGGACATATTGTGTCGTAACAAAATCTCAGTACAAAAGTCTTTTAGCAAATTAGAAATTCTATTTGAATTTTACCAAAAAGAAATGTTGTTTACTTACCGTAATTCAACAAAGAATTCACATGTACATTTCATGTATGAATAGGAAGCTTTGCATAGGAATGGAATAACCTGCATAATCGCAGGAAAGTGCGTAATTGATAGACATTTATAACACTTGAATTTCTTTCTTTTCTACCTTAATAATCGTCAAAATCCCTGTGTGTTTAATTCTCACATACCATAAATGTACACAACAACCTATGATAAATTATTGTATTGCCCCATGTGATTATTTCACTCGGGTACAACGTTGATATTAAATAGAACATTGTGTAATATCCTCTATATATACAGTAGACCTCCCATATAACGTACACATTGGGACCGGCTATTTTTGTCCGGTTTATGCGAGGCTGTTATATGCAAGGTCTACTGTATATATATATATATTTTTAATCTAACATCTTTGGAAAGATTTATTTTAATGTCTTCAATCACTTTGAAAAAATGTCGGTTCTTTTAGCAGTAAAACATGATAGAATGATGGTGCAGTGGTCAGTGCGGTGCAGTGTCGGACTACAAAAGCAAAGGTCCTGAGTTTGAATCCATCCCTGGGGCTTGTTACCTATCTTCTTTACAGTGGACAAGAAATCCACGTGTGGGAAGGCATGGTGGTGTGTATTCCCACTATGCAGCAGACTGATACCAGGGGTGCATTCAATGACACAAGTGGCTTACTAAACTAGCCATTGTCTCAAGAGTCTCATGAACTGTACATGGGACAGGGAACCAGTTTAGCTAAGCCATGTGCTGATTGAACGCACCTCAGGTCAATATCATTATAACGAAAAACTCAGCTGTACAACATACTTCACAGAAGTGGAATGACAGGTTCTGTACACAAAATACAATCAAATTAACAATAAATTTGACTACAGTTAAAAAATACAATTGTGATGCTGTCATGATTATAAATAAGCAATGTTTGAACAAACTGAAAATGCGAAGTGAGCTACACATCTTGAGCATATCGTGTAATCACATTGGTGGAAACCTGAACGGTCATCAAGGTGGCGATACTTAATCATCCTGGAATAAAAAGGACAAACATTAGAAATATAAATACATAACATGTATGATGGGCATTCTAAATGGCACCTGACCCAAAGATTATGAAACTTTTGGAGTATGATTTCATGCTCAAAATTCAAATGTCATCTGTTGAATAGTGAACACAACTTTAAGTTGAGCATGAAATCGTACTCAAAAAAGGTTTTGTAATCTCGGTGCCCGGGAGCAACAGGGAAGACTAGAGGAATCTTGGAATCTTGAACTAGCATGTGATGTGTTTGTGCCTGTGTGATTAGGAGACTTCAGTATTGTCACTTTTCATAAAATAAAAATGTTTGCAATTTTTAAGTCGGCCTACCCATTCATCGTCGTCCACGCCCTCTGTGAGATCCTGAGGTAAGGGGGCATCACTCAGGTTCAACTTCTTGTCCATGGCGCTCAGCAGCTGCAATCAGATTATGTGGTTGTGTCAGTGGCAGCCTCGGGCATTTTACAACCACTGTTACCATCTTTACTGTGATCATGATGCAGAATCTGTTTTTGTGCACTGTGATTTTACCGCAACAAGTCTGACTGGAATCATGTCTTCAAACTGCAGTAAGTGGTAATAACAGTAGATTGAGAATTCATACTGGTATGCATTGGATGTCAATTATCTCCCCTTTACTTGGCAATGTCTATGATAACAACATAACTTGTTAATAATTGCAAGAAACTCTGGCCAATTGTTCTGTACAGTATATATAATTTACTGAGCATTTTCATCTGTATCTGTTTCAGGTATTTTTTTACTGGAATCTTAATTTGTCTACTACCACAGTACACTGACTTCTAGAGCCACCCACCTCTTCCTTCTTCTGTTCATCTGTCTTGTACGATGCGACATTGTAACTCTCAAACTTTCTGACCTTCGGGGCTTCCACTGGGGCTTCGCTTACTGGAAATATAAAATCATCTGATATTGGGAACTGATATTCTTTACTATCTATCCATTCAATAGCACATGTTCAGGGTTCCTTCAGCATGGAGATGACTCAATCAATTATTAAATCCAGTGAATAATGCCGAGATTACAGGGGCGGGATGTAGCGCAGTGGTAGAGTGTTGGACTTCGGAGCCAAAGGTTCCAGGTTCAAATCCCGCCCAGGGGG